>JACJUY010000730.1:15691-38731 GCA_014220935.1 Platorchestia sp. MABIK | reverse complement strand
CGCTTCTCGATGTACTGAAGAAACCGTTGGTTGAGATGTTCTGGGCGATGTTAGTAGAACTTCGCACATGCTGTTCGTATCGACGATAATATATTTTTGATGGCGGTTCTTTTCCGAAAGGTGATCGTTGGCCAAACGTACCCATCTTCGTAACGTTTATTTGAACACGACGTAGGGTATCTGAATCGTAAACCATTACAGTTTTCATTCTCAAAAAGTGTTTATAGCAGAGTTCTGTTTTATTTTTATCTTTACCATATCTTTCTTCGAGAAAAATGGTCCTTGATTTTTACGTAGGGTAAATAAAAACTATATATGTATATTACTTTATATATACATGTATATAATATATATATATATAATTCATATATTTAGGAAACAGGTCTTCACGTAAACATGTTTGGTTAAACCACACCTGTTTTAGCCTAATGATATATACATAAATAATTGTATAGCTATATATGGTAATAAATATTTATGTACATAGATAATATATGTCGCTTACTGAATGCGAAGACTTCTCTCGAGTTGTTGCCTTGGAAATCAACAGCGAAAAAGAAATCCTATCGCATGTGACGGTGTGTCGTTATACGGTGTACTGGCGCACCTGCACCCAGCATCCTGCATGTCGTTTTATCACACATTGATGCACCACCGTGTGTACCTCCGTGCGACACAAAATGTGTTGTTCCTGTATTGTGCACCATCGTGTTAGTTCATTCTTCTGTTCCACCGCAGTGTTGAATTGTTGTGCACTGTGACACTATTTAATTTTGTGTACCAAGGTTCTATTTAATTACTTTGCTACACCGCATTTCCAGATGCTTCTCTACTTCTGCTTTGCAGATGTTTCATTTTTAGGAGCTTCATATTACTCCCTTAATGTGACATCCGCATTGTACTTAGTTTCTACAATACTTGTCCTATGTCCACCGAAAGAAACGAAGTGTTGTTCCTTTCCACTGCACCATCTGTTTATTCCTCCCCGTTACACCGCCGCATTTCACTTTTACCAGTTTTTTTATGCGTTGCCTACTGCCCTCTCTCTATAGTTTTCTCTTACGGACTTCTACTCTAACGCTATTTTGATCTATCAATCAACTTGAAAACAAGCAATCGGAATTTTATGTTTCATTTGGAATGGCACATAACATTTCACGCAACTTTACGTCTCTCGTGTCAAGAGCTCTTAGTAATCCTTGAGGTACTACGTATGTAGAGTACAAAACTCAAACTCAACAACAGCGCATTGAATTGTATTTGACATTGTAGCCTTTATTTCTTAGTTACTCGGTTTTACGTTCATCGTACATCTAGAATTAGCCCTCGCTACCTTCAGTGTGTTGTGTCTTGACGTGAAGCTTGCGTCTGCGTCCCCTACGCTGTCGTCAATCACAGAGACTGTGCTGTCGAGCACCGCGATGATGCTCTCGAACAGAAGAGTGTCTGTATTGTGCTTGCTAGAGGTGAAGACACTCTACTCTGCTGCGCACGCCCTGCCACAGCCTGCACATTCCAACACTGTGTTGTGTGGTCTCCAGGGATAGATCATTGCGGTATTGTGCATGTGTTGCGCTAGAATGTTCTGTACTTGGTTTGAATATCTGACTTGCGTCGGTATTCTTACGTGCATTCTGTACGTGCCGTGGACCCTGCCTGTGTACTTTGGCCCTCCAGTGTGCGCTGTGTCCTCCATTCTGTAATGCTCGCTGTGACCTGCTGTGGACCCTACACACAGCACCTCGCTGTGCTCTGTAATGTACGCTGTGCCCTGTTACGAACCCTTTGCCAATCCTCTTTATAATTTACCCAGCTTATTACGCTGTACCGAATAGCGCATGCTGTCTCCTACATTTGCCTCTGTAGCGTCTTGGGGGGGAAACGTCGTATATAATACTAATGTATGCTACATTATACGCTATACCCTGCAACGTACACAGAACGCTGCAGCGCACGCTGTATCTTACAACGTAGGCACCATACAATATATATCAGACCGTACACATCATGTACTGTACTCTACAATGTGCGCAGTACCCTACACAACACACTGTGCCCTACAATGCACGTTGTACCTAACAATGTGCGCAGTACCCTACACAACACACTGTGCCCTACAATGCACGTTGTACCTAACAATGTGCGCAGTACCCTACACAACACACTGTGCCCTACAATGCACGTTGTACCTAACAAGGTACGCTGTACTCTACACTGCACGTTGTACCCAACCATGCACGCAGCACCCTACACAGCGTGTTGTACCCTACACAGCGTGTTGTACCCTACCATGCACGCAGCAGGCTACCATGCACACAGTACCCTACCACGCACACAGTACCCTACCATGCACGAAGCAGGCTACCATGCACACAGTACCCTACCACGCACACAGTACCCTACCATGCACGCAGCACCCAACCATTCACGAAGTACCCTACCATGCACACAGCACCCTACCATGCACACGTACCCTACCATGCACACGTACCCTACCATGCACACGTACCCTACCATGCACACGTATCCTACCATGCACACGTACCCTACCATGCACACGTACCCTGCCATGCACACGTACCCTACCATGCACACGTACCCTACCATGCACACAGCAACCTACCATGCAGTACCCTGCCCCAGAACCGTGCCCGTCTGACCGCGTGGCACAGTGCGAGTCAACAACGCTGTGCCTGTCCCTCTCTGAGCTGTGCGACGACCGCTACCAGTGCCCGGGCGGCGAGGACGAGGACCTCAACTTCTGCGGCCGCTTCCCGTGTCCGCCCGAGCGGCCCTTCAGGTGAGGGTGCTGCTGACGTTGTGGTGGTGCTGCTGACGTGGTGGTGATACTGCTGACGTGGTGGTGTGCCTTGGGTGGTGGTGCTGCTGACGTGGTGGTGTGCCTTGGGTAATGGTGTACTTTGAGGTAATGATGTATGTACCTTGAAGGCTTGAAGTAATGGTGAACCCTGATGTAATAGCACTCCTTGAGGTACTCCGTTTAGGCGCTAAGCATTTCCCAGAGCCAATACCGTATATTTACAACGAATCATGTTAGGGTGCAAAACGGGTATATACCACACACTCAGCTTGATAATTATTTTCCCCGCAGATGTCGGAGCGGGAAGTGCATAGCGTCGAACAAGCTGTGCGACGGGAAGTTCACGGACTGCGAGTTGGGTGAAGACGAGGACCTGAACTACTGCCACAGACTCCACCGCTGCACGGGCAGCAAGTCCTTCAAGTGCGACTACGGCGTGTGCATCGAGAACACGGCCGTGTGTGACGGCATCTACAACTGCCTCGACGGCACGGACGAGATCCAGTGCAGCCGGACTGCGTGTCCCGTCACCCGGCCCTTCAAGTGCTCCAATGGCGAGTGCATCAAGATCGATACTGTGAGCAATCTTGCCTTATTTTTATTTGTTTTCTTTGTTATTTATGTTATTATTGGTGTGTGTGTTGTTAAATACAGGTTCGTGTGGAGTGCATCAAGATCGATACTGTGAGCCATCTTGCTTTATTTTCATTGCCATTCTTATTTATGTTGTGTGTGTGTGTTGTTAAATCAAGCTTTGAGTTGAGTTGACGTTAAAATCGGTACTGTGGGAAAATTGTAAAATTTTTACTACACATATTCACTACACATTATATTACAATCAATCTGGAAAAACATATATTTTTTACTATTGGGTTTGCAATACGTTTAGCATTCGCATTCAATTATGTTGGTATGCGCGTGTATTCAATGTTGTATGTCGCAATGTGTTGATTGCTCCACTTGCGTGTTCATGGATGGCATTGGAATGCATCACTACTTGAAGAGTAGCAATTATAGGATTTTAGTTTTGTTTAAGATCAAATTTGACAGTGCTTTGTGGTAGTTTGCATTAATACTTTATTTGTTCAATGTCACGATGCCGTTACTGTGGATGTTGTTTAGTTGAAAATTTAAAAATGTTTTTGAAATGCGATCAAATCAAAAAATACTGGCTACTGCTGCCACTTAAGCAAGCTTTGCATGTTGCTTCTGTTGCTCAATCACGAAAGCTTTTATAGGTTAAATGGCTTAGAAAACAATATGATCCCACTTTGCTAGCTTTAAGACAGTTCATGTTAGTGCTAATTGGTCATGGCCGAATTTCCAACGATTAACGTCATTGTTGCGGTACAATCAGCATCAAATGTTCAACGGTCGACTTGGCCATTTTATATGCTGTTTTCCTAGTCAAAATCTTCACCGTTGATTTTTCCCGATAAAATTTGTGTATTTTATTACCACAGCTCAAACAAAGGCTCATGGCTAAAAATTTATTTAAAAAAAAGGTAAAGTTTGGGAATTTTAGCCAAAAAAAAACAACACGTAGCGTAGCTAAGTGAGAGCTGTCACTGCCAGCTGTACCACGTAAATTGTTTGAAAATTCAGCCCTCTGTCGTCAGTAGCATCCAACACTGCCGCACCGTCATCAGTTGAGACTCGTGCTGCCTCGGTGCGTCACCTCGAAAACCATTCCAAATTTTTCTTTAAACGAATCTTTTGTGGCGATTGGTGAAATGAAATTTTTTGTATACATCTGTAAATTTCTCCACATAATAGTCGTGTGTCAGGTGTGCAACGGCCACATCGACGGCTGCAACGACGGCTCCGACGAGCGCAACTGCGCCAACTTCACGTGTCCGGCGGAGAGGAGCTTCAAGTGCAACAACGGCCGCTGCATCGACGGGTGAGTTGGGTTCCTGCGCTCGTGTTGAACATTTCCCGTCGATGCCCTCAGAATTGTTTTTCCTCTCCTTTTTATTTTCTTGGGTTCATTTTCAAGTTTTATGGCAGCTAAAATATCCTTAAATTTCAATGGACTTATCTCAGGGCTCAAAAAATCGTCATTCAGTATATTTTCATCATGACAACCTGCAAATGCTCAGCCTCAGTGGTAATTTAAAACGATGTTTTACTAAAATAAAGCTGGTGCATGTCACTTCGCGCCCAGTTTTTCCGTGTGCTACAGAAATAAAACCGACGCGCAATGATGATTTCTTTATCCCAGGGAGTGTGAACCCATTTCAAACACATAAGTCATGTGGGTAATTATGGGTAACTTTTTCCTTTTTCTTCCGGGAACAAACACTTTGCTCCCTCTGCGGGGCTCAAACATTTAACCTTTCACTTTAAAGGCGAGCGCTTTCGGCTTTACCTTTTGGACCACGATACTCAAGCTTTATTGACAAAAGACTTCTCTGCCTCGGTCGGTAGGCTATATTGTTAAACAATTCAAACAATTTATCTATCACAAGCCATACAGAAACAGAATGTTTCTTAAGTCTAGCACAATGGTCAAATTTGAGTGTCGCTAGCTACCTGTGGGCGCAAATAGGTTCACTGACTTCTAGGGGTCGACTAAAATATGGATGTGTGCAGTTGGCTGGTGTGCAACCGTGGTGACGACTGCGGTGACGGCACGGACGAGTTGGACTGCTCTGTGACGGAAGAGCCGCCGTACCGCCACGTCAGCTCCCCCACGTCCCCGCCGTCCTCCCCCAGCAGCCCGCCACCGCCCCCGCAGTGCGGGGAAGGACAGTTCACCTGCCAGAGTGGCGCCTGCATACCTCTTGAGAGGGTCAGTCGTGGTCGTGATTTGTGGCTTACAAGCGCAGTAATAAGATGTTCAATTGATAACACAGGAGGGTTTTTTGTTTTTGGCCTAGTTTGTGACTTGACAGTACATTAGAAAGATATTCAATTATTAACTTAGAAGAGTCTTTCGTGGCCAGAAATTATGACTTGCCAGCTCATTAGAAAGATACTCAATTAATGACTTAGGAGGGTTTGTTGTGGGTGGCCAGAAATTATGACTTGCCAGCTCATTAGAAAGAGACTCAATTAATGACTTAGGAGGGTTTGTTGTGGGTGGCCAGAAATTATGACTTCCCAGCTCATTAGAAAGATACTCATTTAATGACTTAGGAGGGTTTGTTGTGGGTGGCCAGAAATTATGACTTGCCAGCTCATTAGAAAGATACTCAATTAATGACTTAGGAGGGTTTGTTGTGGGTGGCCAGAAATTATGACTTGCCAGCTCATTAGAAAGAGACTCAATTAATGACGTGGAAAGATGGGCCTTTTTGAGAAGATGTTTCTTTTCAGCTTATCTATTTGGATTTCAGTGTGTCTCTTTTGAAAAAACCATTGAAGCCTTGTTTCAATTCATAGCCCTAATGTTAGTGGCAGAAAGGTTGTTGTTGTCCTCCTACTGTTCAATGCACGAAGAGGTACAAACATCGAAGTTTTAAGATTGTCAATTTTAAACAGTCTTTCTTTTTGATGTCTTCAAAATTTAGATAATTTCTGATTAGACTAAGACGGAGAAGCCCACTTGTGAATTAAATAAAAAGTAATAGAGATTTACCGCAAAAAATCGGGTTGCAATTATCCAGCAGCTGTTACACAAACATGAAGGAAACTCAGCAGCACGAGGACTGTTCTCCTGTTTAGTACGAGTTCTTCATACACCATGAGGTATAGCGCTCAATAGCTTCTCAACAATCTCGTAAGAGGTGCAAGTTTCTAAAGGACGGTCGCTCTATGTGATGCATGGTTGCGAGGAAACACAGTAAATTCGTAAATTTGGAATAAGGATGCTCAGCTTTGTTTTTCTCCATATCTCTAATATTTATGATAGAAAGATTGCCTATACACTTCGAAGTTTGAGTAAAAGTTCCGTACCACTTCGAACACTGAATAGGAAACAAATGTCAGAGAGTTATTTATGTTTTGTACATATTAATAAGACTTATCCTTGCGTACTGTCAGCAGATAGGTACGCACATACTGTAAATGTTCAGATCCGCATTTTCACGTCACTCCAAATTCTGAATCCGCAATAAACATCACAGGATAAGTTCAATTTCATGTTCATGATAGTCGGTGCTTCGTTAACGTAGAATTTTGAATGGAATTAATATTCACTTCATTGGGCAGGTATGCGACGGTCGCGCGACCTGCGCAGACGGGGATGACGAGCTGCAGTGCGAGTCGCGAGTCTGCCCTCCTCAGCGCCCCCACCGCTGCCCCTCCGACGGGTCCTGCGTCAAGGCCAAATTCTGCGATGGCGTCGCCGACTGTCCTGACCTCAGCGACGAGCGCGACTGTTCAAAGGAAACCGCAACTGACGTTGAAGATGTCGATGACACCTACAAACCGATTGCAAAAAACACATCGGATGTGGAAGACTACGAAAACATCAACGACCTTGCGTACGAAGATTACCACTACGACGAGTACAACTACGACGAGATGATGAAAAACAACGGGATCGATCCCGAGCACCCGGCCGACAATGATGATATTCTGGAGATCGCTCCTGAAGTGGACGTGGTGCACCCTGACGACCCGACAGGGGAGCACACCAGCAACGGCCAGAGGCACGGCTATGACTGGAACGCGCGGGGCAACGGAGCAACCGCGATCGAGGATGAAGGGTCACCAGAACCTGTGGCTGCCGAAGATCGCTCATACGACTCCAGCGATCGCTCTCACGCCGCCGATAAACGGCCGTGCGTTATTGTCAGTTTAGCTGTAGCGATACTCTGCTCCGTTGCAGTTCGATTGTGTTCGAGATTCTGAAGCTCGAGTGGTTGATCTCTCTGTATTATATGAAGTTTATTTTATTTTTAGCGCAATGATGAAGTCAGTCAAAGAACTTATCATGTCTCCGCAACCAAAGTTAAAAAAGCGTGTATGAAATAACAGTGCTCCTCCAACTCTTCGCAGTTGCCGTGCCAAATGAAATTCCTGTGCCTGCAAGAAAATGTTTTGCCTATTCTCGCTTTGTGCCTTAAGTTGTGCCGTAATACTGGACAGATTTGCATCTCTTGATCTCCCTGCCACCAACCGACCTGGAATGCTATGAAAGTATCTACCAACAAAAGTTGAAAAGCATTCGATTTCATTGAGGCCATGCTACCAAACCCCAGTATGGCAAGTTGAATATGAAATTAAATTGATAATACTGATTACTGAGTGCATTAATTGCACATTGGTGATCAACTGTTGTTTAAGTACGCGTGTAGCACGGAAGTATAGCATTGGCGCCTTTAAATTCACGGGTTGGCATAAATTTTGTACATTACTTTTATGTAAATAGCTTGATCCTTTAGTAGCCGATGAGATGTTAGAGTGCGTGAATGTGTGAATGAACGGCAAACTGTCTTCTTTATGCCAATGAATCATATTCTTTAATTTAAGAAAATAACGTTTTATTTTGAAGCAGGCCGAGTCTCCGTAGTAAGTGATATTCAGTGAGGTTGTCACGAGACTGTGGTCTTGAGCTGAAGTTGGATGCGCTGCAGATGTTATCCTCATGTAGTTCGAACTGATAGCAAGTGTTCACAGCTTGTGCCATGTTTGCGTACTCTGGATCTTTCTCGATACTGGCATTTTTACTTACGCGATCGCATGCTCTGGCCTGCATGTTAACACTTTGCAGTTAAATGACGAAAAATAGTACCAGTTGATTTGGAAAAATTGATACCATATCACCTTGAAATATAGTTTAGTGAATTGTAAATACGCACGGTCCATTTAACACATCTGCTTAAATGTTTTTATTTTGTAGAAATCACGAACGAAACATATAGAAAAAGATCAAATTTAACATTGGAAACCATTTTTGAAAGACCTACTAAGTTGAGGTTTAGGACTTTTGCCACAGTAAAATGTTAACCATTTTTCATTTCTAGAAATACCATAACGTCCAGAGTGAACACGAATACGACTTCTTTCAGTACGACAGAGTAACGATGTAGGCATGTAGTTTCTATTCGTTCATTTGAGGCACCTACTTCTACTTTAATTATGATAATAGCAGGTAACTCTATTAATTACGGATAATGGTAATAGTTACAGCTCATTGTAATCACCACAGCTAATTATGATAGTTATAGCTAATTATAATGATTACAGCTAATTGGAAAAAAGACATTTTTGTTTAGGAGTCATATGACGATTTCCAGTAGAGTTGGTAACTACTTGTGGCTGTATAATGCAAATGAATTGTGGGACATCAGTAAATAAATTAGGTCTTTTGTTTCTGTGTCAGGAGCGATTCGGAAAATCTTTGAAACCATGTTGACAATTGTTGATTAATTTTCATTTAATTTTTTAGCTGTAAAGATGATATTTTAAATTCAAGGACAGTTTTTCTATTTCACGTATGAGGTGGAATAACCTTTAGCTGTGCTTAGCTTATATTTAAAATAGTAATACAAAGCGATGTTCATTTCATGCTTCAACTGATGAGCTTTCGAAACTTCTTCACAATCCCGTGTCTCATCGAAATGACGGACTTCACAGCACATTGGCAGATAATTTACGTAAGCGTCACCTCTTTAGGTCACAATGGTGTAATGGTTAACATTGTTCGTCTTTCGTATCGTCGGTTCGATACTCGGCATTGCTAGCCCGGTGTTTCTTCTCGTGGGGAAAAAGAAGATCATACCTCAATTCTTCGCTGGATGTAGGTGCGTTGAATGGAGTTTCATCTCAACTGAGGATAATCATCATTGCGTCCTTTAATTGTAAGATTTTCAAAGTCCTAAGTTTGATATGCTATGTATCAGGTTGCTTCGAATTACAATCCTTATTCAGGAAAACCTGATATCTAAGTTGATGAAAGTTTGTGTACATGACATGCAGTCTAGTTTCTTCTTGGCATGGCAGCCCAAGTAAAAGAAACACACTTAGCTGAGCTTCCATTGGGATACTTATCATATAGGCCAGGTATGGGAACCGGTATGTATGCGTCTCGTCGCTGTTTGCCTAGTTGCAAGGGTGGGCAGATGTCGCTTCTATTTGAACTGTTCACTTCCATCACTTTTAAAGCTGGTGCCGATGTTTGATGATCCTCATGGCGGGAATACACTGTAGTAAGTTGTGAAATTCATCATGTCTGCCCCTGAATATATATAGTATATGATGCTTAGGGTGCAGCGAAGTATAAACGTTTTGTTGCAGCGATGTATTTGACAGGTTCCATCTGCAACATGAATAATTAGGACCATACCTAATGAAAGTTTTGAAGGTTGACAAATGGCAACTCTTAGCGGTACTTCTATTTTATACGACTTATGTGTATGTTGTGCTAATTATATTGCATTTTATATTTTGAAGAGAGCAGCACTTCTGACTTCTCTCTTAAGTATCAAATTTCTGAAGTTGGTGATTAAGTCCCTCTTCTATTATTCGATTCGTTATTTTACCGAATGTAATGCTCAATTTTATAATTCTTGTGTCAAAAAAATATTGATTTCTTCGTGGGGGTAAAATACTCGTCATTGCTAGCCGAAACTTGCAGGCAGGGACTTTTAACCATCAAATTTCAATTATTTTTCGTCAGCTCAGCGTATGGTGGGCCGGCCAGTTTGTTTAGTGTCAGTACCGGGTGTTGGATTCTGCATCTGAATGGAACTTGTGTTTCATTTTAGTGAGATCGAGGAAGTCAGCTCACATGGTACTTTTATGGTGTTGGTTCTGCGTGTGGTCACAAGGGTGGCCTCAACTTGGAGTTGCTGATGTGGACCTGAACATTGCCATTGTGACTCCCGAGCGTCGATTTGATGTCCTATGAAGACTGCATTTTAACGAAGTAGCAATTCAACTGTAGGTGAATTAAAAGCACGAGTAAGGTGTGTTGCTCCACATCTTGTCTTAGTCTGTAGTACACCTAAACACCTCTTAGTCTGTAGTACACCTCTTTGTACACCTAAACTCACCCCTGTAGAATTTGTTAGTATGAAGTTTATGAACAGAGGCTAACTGAGGTATGTTAGGATACACGTCGCGGACATTTACTGCTTAAGTACTTCTGTATAGACGCTGCCTATGTCAAATGTAGTGGAATATCTCATAAATATTATATTAACCATTATTATTAAATGGCTGCTAAATGTTATCACACGCCAGACTCTTTGTGATCTTCCATGTTTGATGCAGCTCTCGGTATATCATGCATGTGCTTGATAAACTTATTAATGAACTACATGAAATGGAGTTGAAAAGTATTTTCACCGAAACGCTTCTGGTATAGAGAATGATTTACCATACATTCAAGGTAAAAAGATATTACATTTGAATTTAGATCGCAAGCAATTGATTAATTTTCTTACCGAGATAGGTGAGTATTGATTGATTGGTGAGTATTATAACAATAGATTGGTGAGTTACATGACATCATCTTGTGTGAACCTCAACTTTTATGAATAAAACTTCGTCTTGGTTACTCATAATTTCAATGAGGCATCCCATAATTATAAAAAATAAACTAATTTTTATCCGTACGAGTTGAGGTTAGCATGAGATAATGTCGAATTAGAAGATCGGCTGTACCGTTGCTCCCGTCGGCAAAGTTCTGACGACAAAGCTAACTGCGGCGCTGCACCTGGTGTCATGCGGTTGTCCCGCCATAGGGTATACGCCATTCATACGTGTACCTAACGCCATACTTGAATAATGCCTTCGAATTACAAAGTTGGAAATCTGTCATGGATTTAGTCATAGATAAAAGCGTTTATTCTCCGTTCTTTTTTCTCATGTTCTATATTTTGTTGGGGGGGGCTGACGCTTCTTACAAGCTCCCTCCCTCACCAATAGCGATTCCAATTGGCTTTTTTTTTGTTATTTTCGATTAAAGAGAACTCGTTCCACATTCACTACTGAGACGCCTCAGTTGCTCCTAGGGTCAAGCGAAATATTTGTAAATAATTACGTGACTCAGCTTATTTAGTTCGGTCAGGAGAATCATTGAAGGCTTCGTGTGATCAAAATCTATTCTGGAAGTCCTGAAGCTTTTTTAACTTGTAGCTTGTTAATTTTGAGCTGGTCGTGTTTTACCTTAATGTTCAGTTTGAACTTATGAAAAAAGAAAATACCTGTCTCATAAGAGATACTTATAGGTTTGTATTTCTTAGCGAATGTGCTAAGAAACCTTTTGATGCAGTGATTTTATTGCATTATATGCATTTGGTCTGCGTGATATGTGAAACACAATAACACAAATGCGTTATGTCATCCTTTCAAAAGGGCGTAAATGGCCCAGAATATGGGAATATGGCGAGCGCACGTGGCGCCTGTCAGTGGATTTGCAACGCTTCTCACCATTTTTGGGAGACTAATTATTGGAGCTCAGTTCTTTTAAACGATATACGTCACTGTAGTGGTACAGTTGGCAATGTAAGTTCTTTTAAGTCAACTTGACTGCGCTGTGTGTTGTATAAAAATTGGGCTTGTGGTCAGCTATCATTTGATAACTGCACAAACCTGATATAACAAGTAGCGCAGCGAAATCAAATTACATGAACTTACGATGTTAGCTTGCAACACTGCAAAAACGTCGAAATTGTTTGAAAATCTGTCACCAGAGGTCGTGCATTTACTGTTCGCACTTCGGTATGGAAGAAGATGTGCTCTGCTTAGCGTTGCTAGTGTATCCCTATGGCATTTTATCACGGTACTAATTTCGTCTAAGTGAAAAGTACGATTAACTCTGACGTAGATAGGAAATCATTTTACATCTAATTTGTTGTAATAATTGCAACGATATGAACTTCGCGCGTTCTTGAAGAATTGATTTGCAGTTTCAAATATGTTGGATGAGTGATAATTCTGTGTATTTGTGTCAAAATTTTAGTCTATCAAATTCGTCTGCTTTGTTTTATTTTATGAAGTATCTGTAAAGAACGTGGTCATGTATTTCGCTGGTACTAATCCTTTCATTAGATGCTTCTTCCATCGAGAATGTGTGTAGGTCTAGCGAGACCCTCTGTCTTTGGTGAGTACAAATCGATCGTCCAGTGGCATTATCGGACTCAGCCGTACTTCCTTGTTGTCCGCACTGCGTAACTTGAGTCTGCGTTATAGTACATCGTCATATCAAATAAAGCGTTTTTAATTTCCTTTGATCTGTTCTAGTAAGTCATTCGATTTAAACCCTCCATAGACTCTGGCTTGCTGCTGTCAGTGGTAAGTTACAAAGCTATCTTGTACCTAACCTAAGGCCGCCGTCACACGGAGATCAAATGGTAACGTTTCGTCATAATAATCTACAGTCAGCGGTATACTACTCGGTCTGTCTAGCGCCACGAAACCGTCAGATTTCAGCCTTAGTTTGGAACCAGTTTCGTCAATAAGGCTGAAATCTGATAGTTTCGTGGCCCTGGACAGACCGACTAGTGCCGCTGACTGTAGATGATTATGATGAAACGTTACCATTTGGTCTCCGTCTGACAGCGGTCTAACTCTTATTCCGATCATAACCTGCTTCTCTTGCTCTGAAATCCAATATTAGAATTTGCCTAACTCTGCCAAACCCAGTGATGTTTTCGATCAGTTTTAGGGCACATACTGCTTCTCCCACAGTAGGAAACAATGAAAGAATTCCATGCGGTCGCCACGCTCGACAAGTTACTTAGGTATCCAGATTTTATTAAATGGAAAACCAGTAGTTTGCAGAAATTGAGGAATATTTATTGAAATTATACATCCGCATGCTCGCATTCAAATCAATTAAATTCAATCACTTGAGTTATATTGCGTACATTCAGTTCAATTTCTAAATTCGTTTCGATAATTTCCTGTAATTTCCCAATCACGTTTTTCACACCAAAAAATGTCACGTGTTGCGTGACTCTGCAGTAATCACACCTATAACTGATCTTCACTATCTATCGCCCACCTTACTTAAAAATTCTTCTCATGTGCTACGGGTCTTATGGAAAAGAATGAGGCATCTATGGTAGAATGATACCTTGCTAAATACGCATTAATTCCGATCTTACACTTTTTGAGAATAATTCAATGAATCATCGCTGTTCTGCATGCTTAAAAAATTTTATGATTGTAATAGTGGTATTCATGTAAAGACTGACTCACAAAAATCCATGATTTAGCCGTCTTACATTAAATTGAAAGAATGTGCTAATATATTGGCACGTAATTTGACCCTAATGCGAATTTTTTAGAGGGAGCCAAGAGGGCCATGGACCCCGAAATGTTAAATTGGTTTCAGTTTCAGTCGCTGTTTTAAGTAAAAGAATAAAAAGATTACCTATAATTAATGCCCCTCCTCCCCCGGCCGAAATAATTTGTCAGGGATCCTGCCCACCAACCTCCCCCCTCAGTTGCGTTAATGGAGGCTCAAAACTTGGCTAATTTATATGCTAATGATCTCTTAATGATGCGATTTGTATCAGAAATCTACGTTCACTGGCAAGCGCGTCAAGGAATCTTGACGCGCATACTTGTTATCTTGTTATCTACATACTTGTATCCCATCAACTTGCTGGTGTATGACTCACGCTGCAGCATCAGTGTATTATTTTCAAGCTCGAAACTTGAGATAAACTAGAAGAACTAGGTAAAACTTAGGACACACATGCCTTTTTTTCTTAAAAGAAGGCTATGCGCCCTATTCATCTTGTCCAAAGAAGTTTTTGACGTACATGAGAAGTCTTATCGTTTTTTTAGACCTCATTATGAGTCCCGTTTCCTGTATCATCAGTTCCATTTATCCCGCTAATTTAATAGAAATGAATATTTTAACAGATTCTCTCCGTTTACGATGTTTCCATCATTCGTATCCAAACTTGGCACTGGGCAACGCGCTGCACAAACTTAAGGATAAATTCGCATTGGAGATAGAATTTGTTAATGTTTGCTCACAAAGTCTGTTGCTTTAATAGGAAATTAGAAGGCATTAAAATGACAAAAATATATGCGATTTTTAAACAATTAAAAAGCCGGTACAAACTATATTGTTCGCTTATTTCTGCTCAAAAATCTGTTACTCTCACAGAAAATTAGAAGGCATAAATAAGGCATACATACCAAATATCCACAATATTTTTACAATTAATACGCAGGTACCATCTATATTGTTACCTAGCATTTCACTCAGTACGGATATTTTCGAGTCACACGTAGTGATGCTGTAAATAACGAGTCAGAAGCTATACCAAGAAGTGGAAGGCTTCAAAAAATTACGTCTAATTCATCAAAATGTGACAGCTGTGTGTGTGAATTTGCAAGTTTAGCATTAAATTCGTGATTTCCTACAGAGCAAGTTGTTTTTTCGTCGTACAGATCTATAAATTTCACCGGCTGATATTCTAAAGATATTGGGAGCCGTTGCATGCTCATGAAAATGACTGCCATCACTCCTAAAAGAGTTACTGAAACACAACTTTTCGCTCACTTCCACTCTTCTCTCATGACCGCGATAATTCCAGGAACTTTCAGGGTAACACTAAGGTAGAATTTAGCGTAAAAGCCAAGGCACCTTGATCCTGTTGATCAACAACATTACGTTCACTGAGAATTATGAGTTATATGTGTTATTTACGCTATTCAGTTGGTTAAGTATGGAAGTTGTTCATGAAGGGTGGCTTACGAAATCTCCCCCACCAAAGAGGCTGCTAAAAGTTGTGAGTTAATGCGTTTTTTATAGATATCTTCAGCGGTTAGTTGATAAATGAGTAATTATCCATGACGTACTTCTGTTATGTTATTGTGCGAATACGTATTAAAAACAACTTTTTTAAATAGGCCTAATCTGCTGATTTTTTTTATAATTCGGTGTAAGTTGTAGCACAAAAATTTATAAATTGGTATCTGCAAAATAAAATTTTATGACAACAATTGTTAGACTATGTTTTTTGTAGCAAATGAGCATATAAATTGATATGTTTTTAATTGATGTGCCCTTTGACTGAAAGGTACTATTAGTTGCAGCACTAATTTTTTACTTAAATAAATTGATGCAATCTGATGCATTTTTGTATGTATTTTCTTCTGAGAGTGATTTAAAGGTTGATTATTGACCTTATAAAATTTAATAGCATATTTTGGGGCAGAATTGATTACTCAATACCATTTCACTTTGATGGTACATTTTGCATACCCTCAAATAAATGATGCCACTTTGATATGATACAGGCCCTACGTACTTGTTATGCCCAGCACAATGTCATTTAATTCAATTGTATACAATTTAATGCGCAGTTGCTTAACCCAACTGCCTTCATTGATTATGAATCTTTGAACTTATATTATTAAGTGCAAACAGATGACAAACAAATACTAATTCAAATGTTCAACCTATGCCAGTGCAGTTTAGGTGTTGAATATTTCAGGCTGCTAAGGGGAAATTGGAAAGTAGCAAGTAATATTGCTCTATTAGTAATAAAGTTTAGACAATTGGTTGATTTCTTATTTTAATTTTTTCTTATTTAATTTGGGTTGAACTCTCAGCAGAAAAAATGCTAAAATGTGAATTTTAGGCTAGGAGAATATTCTTCCTAAAAACTAAATTGTTGGGCAAATGTTGTGGTAATTGTTTGTTTTATTGAAAGATTCTGTCACATTTTTTTTAAGGAATGTGTTGTAGCCACAGTTATGTCACACTGTTGCTTAGCATTTATGTACTTTTGTTAGAGCAAATTTTTGGTCAATTTATATCAGCTATTGAAAATTATATTTTTAAATGTGTTGGTCTGAGATTGTGAATTTGTTTTAAATATCTCTATTGTTTAGAATTTTGAATTTGTTGGTCATGATGTCTTTTTAAAATGCACAATTCTAAAGCAATCCAAATTTTTTCTTAAAATTCAGCATTATGTGAATCATTTTTTATCATTAGATAAAACAAATATCAGTATCACATGCTCATTTCCAAACCATATTTTTCATTTTAGTTTCTATTGTACCTTAAACCAAATTCTCCATAGCTTGAGACCTATCAATTTACTAATGTAATTTGGAAACTCATTATTATTATTAACCCTTTACCAACTAATGTCTTTTCTAGATGGACATCAGGAAATCACATTGTTCTTATATTCTAAATGTTTTGATGAAAGTTTGCATTTTCTGGGTTTCATATACATGTATTGCAATTGGAAAAAAATTCCTGTAATATTTTGTTCAAGAGCCAAAAAATTTGGTCGTTATGGGGTTAAGTGTATTTACTATCCTATGTTTACTTCTCTATGTATAATGAAAGTCAACCTTTGGCTTATTTTGATTTTTTTCTAGTTTGTATTTCTTGTCTCATTTGTGCCGTCTTTGCAGCGATGGCACACACGATGGTTTGTCCTGAGATCTGGAGAACTGCCTGGCCAGTACCTTCTCGAGTATTATGTTGATGAAACTCGCAAGAAGCTCAAAGGCAGAATTGACTTGGATCAATGTGAACAGGTTAGTAAATTTGCTAGCTAGAAAACCTAAAATTTTTATTTAGCCTAGCATGATTCCAGAGTTCAATGCCTTTAGGTTTAAACCAGGTATCTTGATGTTAAATTTGATTTTGCTGTGCATTTCCGTACACTAATTACCTACTTATATGCTACACTGTTTATTTCTGATTATGAATGAACTAAGCATGTTTTCCAATGATGAATTGTACACCAATAAATTGCCAAGTTTAGTGTCGCAAATTATTAGAATTTATCCAAATTTATAATGATGAGCATTTTCGTACCCACCAATGAAGCATGTGTGTCAGGCAATTCAGTAAGTACAATAACTGACACACCTTTAAAAATTTTTCTGACTAACATTTATTACTTGTACTGTCAGAAAAATTCCTGGTATACATACTATAATTAAATATCTATGCACTGTGTTCACCATTTTCTCTCCCCTTGGGGGAATACAACTATTGTATCTATGGGAATTAGTGTTCCTAGAAGAAAATGTGTGGTTCCATGCTGAGAAATAGGTAGGCCTGCTTTTTGTGGAAATGAAATGCTTAAATTTTATTTAGGACCATTTTTTTTGCAGTTCACTGCTGTCCTGTAATTACTGCCTCTAACTTTCTTCTCCAACCTTTACCTTGTTTCCTAACCTTCATTCTCAACTTACTGTTTCTATGCACACGGGATCCTGTGGGGGAACACACCCAGTACATGGAATCTGTGTTCCCTTAACTCCAGACTAAATAGGGCCTTCATCCTTCCTCTCTTTCAATATCTTTGTGTAAAAGAAGACTGAAACTAACTTGTAAAAGTTCTAATCAATTGGTATTTTCCCTCTTTGATTTATACGTTACTATGCAAAAAACAGTTCAAATCTCAAGTAGCTATCTGGTTAACTGTTGTTAGGTTAGTAGGAAATTGGTTAGGGTAGGATAAAGTATTTGTTATATATGAAGATTGACCCCAGTTTTTGCAGTGTTGAACAATATTCTCAGAAAAACTTGGTGAAATTTAAGTTGAAGCATTAGGGTGCAGAATTTGTGTCACCATTGACACAGTCTGTCATGCTTGCGAAAGAGTTTGTACACAACTGTGCGAGACATTAAAATTGAAATTAGAATAAAGAATAAAAGACAGTAATACTTGTACAGGAGGTTAGTTTAATGGTAGGTCAAACTCATTTGGACTGACATGGGAGTAAAGAATAAAAGAGAAGGATTATCTACAATTCTGGACCCTCAATAGACAAACGTTGCTGATTTTGTGGTGGGTGGCTAGGGGTACCACTGATGTTTGGTTAGAGTAAATCAGATTAGGTTGTTTGAGGTTTAGAGTAAATCAGATTAGGTTGTTTGAGGTTTAGAGTAAATCAGATTAGGTTGTTTAAGGTTGTAAAAACATTTGTGGTTATTTAATTGACGCTTGCTGGCTATTGCTTTTGTTGAAGATTTACTAAAATTAATATATTGAAGTCATGTTTACTCCACATTCTTAGCTTGTATTAATTTCATTAGCCTAATATTCAAATTATGTAAACTGTCTTTTTTCTGATAAGTCAACTTTATGTTTATCTCCTTTGTTATATCATGCTTGTACACCAGTCGCATTAGAAATCTTGTTTTCAATAATTATTTCAATTCATTTATTGCCATAAGACAAAAATCAAGTTTTATGGAATGATTCTTACATTTTCATTGTTATAATGGTATTTTTAAGCTAAATTTTTCTCTCAGTTTTAAATATCCATAAATTTTGTTAATCTTGATGCTCATAATTAATAATTACTGGTATATAGTAATCATGGTGTATAATATCATAGCCTGCTGATAACCAACAGCAATTAACTATGTCAGTCTATGCCTTCCGATGTGCTAAGGGTTAAGTTTTGAAAATACTTCAATAGCTTTTGAAAACATTTATCCTAAAATCTAGTTGTAAAATATTTCCTGTTTTTACTTTGGTGTTCATATGTTTTATTTTTGTTCCCCAGGTTGATGCTGGTGTCATTTTTCCATCTGAAAAAGACTCGAGTGATAGCAACTTCATGTTTGACATCCGCACGCCCAGCCGTATTTACTACCTGAGATGTCCCACAGAGCACGAAATGAACCACTGGGTGGACTGCCTGTGTCAAGTGTGTGGTCTCAAGGCCCAGACTGATGATGCTCCTGCCTCCAACCCAGTTATCTATCCCCACCCTACCCACATTTCTACTGGTCTTCAGCACCACCAAATGCCTCAGTCTTCAAATGTGCCTTCTGAAAATGACCTTGCATTCCTTAATAGCACTGTTAATAGAGCAGAGTCTAACATGTACATATCAGGGCCGTATATTCCTATTAGTGAGTGCATCACAGGACGTAAGGCTGCTTCCAACAATCGAAACCAGCCTGACCCTGCTGCGTCCAACGTATCCCCTGGTGGTGATCGTCGCATGAGCATTCCTAGTGAAGTTGCTCCTCCGGCTCCTGGTTATTCTCACGACTCTGCACTCACGACCCCTGCGTCTTCCACATCCACTCTTGCGTCCGATGCGCTCCACACTTCCGTCAATGGGTGGAGAAAGTATGGCTGGCAGCCCGGTGATGCATCTACTCTTCCACATCCTGTAGGGAACACGAAGCATCGAACAGGACACGCGTCCATAGAACACTCGCGATCACTGCGAGGCCCTGACCATGGCGGACGCCGCACGACCCGCTCGTGTGGCAGCACATCGGAGGACCCCTCGGTCAGATCACCGCCTGGTACCGGCAGCAGCAGTAGCGTCTGTACTGACGATGATAGATCCACTGCCACACCTCTGAATAACCAGGTCTTCTTTAGTGGGTCTGAGAACCCAGGAAGCACTGCTTTTGAAGGGAACATGGCAGCCCATGCTATCCGCACGCTTGTTATAGATCCTGCTAAGCAGGGAGATGCTGAAGCACCTCCAAGGCCACCAAAGCCTCCTCACTTGGAAGTGCCGCAACAGAACTACATGAACATCGACTCTGTTGTGAGGCATCCTAACAGTCGTAAGAACAGCATAGCAGAGTCAGGACACAACAAAATGCCCACTTCTACTTCTGTTACTAGTCATGATGGCAATTTTATATCATCTGATGCAGAACCTTCTCCCGTCTCTGCCACTAGTTCTGTAGCGTCGTCCATCACCACTCCTGGCATTGGGAGCAATGATCACGATCCCTCTCGTTCCCAGCAAGGCCCTGAAATGGTCAGCGGGAGCTCAGTCGTTTTTAAGCGTCCCCTTCATTCCGGAAGTGCGGCACCGTCCAGTGTGACCTCAGACCGCGTGTTTTCTTATGATATCAGACAAGCATCAGCTCTAGCACCTGGGGAGTCGGACCCAAGAATAAGCCCTGCTTTGTACACCAACTTATCAAGCATAAATAGTGGCAATCCTAGCAAGGGCCCAGTATTACCACCCACGATAAACCGCGGCCTGAAGCCTAAAGTGTCTATGTCAGATGGATCTAGCTTGAGTGGGTATGACACTTCACCCAGTATGGACACACCATCCAGTATAGCCCCGGCCATCGATCGCAATTTGAAACCTAGTTCTAAAGGCAGTACTAACAGCAGCCCAGCGCCTGACTGTGCTCATGGTGCCAACACCATTGAGTTTGTCCTGGACCCTGCTCCTCGGAGTCGCCCTAAAGGAGATCAGGGACGCCAAGGGGGTGTCTTGAGAGCTGCGCCGTCACCGACTCTACCTTCCAGTCACCACCACCCCACTGAGGAGGATGAAATTCCCCCGCCTTCTGCTCACAGCTGGAGGAACTCCGGCATGCCTGATGAACAGGTCAGTGTCACACCAGCGTTCTTGACAGTGGTTAGTAAGTTTAGAGAAAATGGGATTTAGCTTTTGTTAAATATGTACCACGCTTTGTGAGCTGCGTTATAATGTAATGATCGAAATCAGGGTGTATCTGCTTATGTTGGTATGGTATGGTCAATGAGAGGTTCTTATTTTGTGTTTCATTTGTAAGGGTAAGTCCCTTATTTTCATATTCGGTTCAAGCAAAACCACGCACATGACGTAGGCAGCTCAAACCTGTCCTCGATTTTCAGGCCATCGTTTCGAAGCTCCTCAGGAAATAAATAGTCAGTCTATAATTTTTTAACTTAAAACAAAAATTTTAATGAGTAACTTTTACTTTCGATAAAAATTCACTCATTTTGAGCACAATGACATGAATGGGCGCGTGAATAAAATAAATTTAATAAAATAGGTTATAGGTGTTGTAAAGGAAGATAATTTAACATCTGTAAATTTTAATCCTCTCACCCCTAAATAACTCGGCAAGTTCTATTGAAGCTAAACTTTCGTGATTCCAACAGCAGCCTTGTGATGCATCGGAATTTCTCAGCACCAACTGTATTGCAGTAGGCTAAGTTCAAACGGTTGACAGCGCTAGGAGTCATGAAGTTGCTCAGAGGTTGCACAGCTGGCCAACTGTTGACACAAACTGATAGGTCAACAGATGATAAAATGAAGAAAGGCTTGATTTTTTCAATAGTATATTTGAGCTTAATTTTTCTTTTGAGTCAGCCAGCGACGCGACTCCTAAAGGTCGCGCATTACAGTCCCGTGTAGAAACCGTCAACATCCACAGGCCTACTATTACAAAGAATTATGCATAACAGTGCAAACTTTTATTCATGTTCTTCATACACTCAAGTGACAGGCTTCCCAAATATAAGACATGGTGCACATTGTCCTGAAGTGACAAATATATTCTGCTTACCTGCTCACAGCTCCCGCCTATACAAACGTATGCTAATTCGAGACTTTTTCTAGAACCAAGTCTGGTCAAGACTATTTAAGAAGTTCTGAAATGCTAAATGAGGGATGGTTTTGAGTAGTTTTTGTCACACAAACACCACTGCTGAAGTCTTGGTAAATCTCTTACAAAATTTGTTTGTCCTTCATATTACTTTTCTTCACGTGCAGATTATGTTGTTATTCAACAAAGTTTTAGGCTCGATCTCGCAATCAACATATTAATGCAATCACCAGTATTACTATAATCTTCTATTCAGAGCAGGTTAACTCCATCCTGCTGCTTGTTGGTATATTTGTTTGCACGTCATTGAAATATGTGTCTCGATCGCAACTAGCTTCACTATTGGATTAATTGATATGATCACACGTTTTGTTTCAACGTCTTGAAAAAGACTTGGGAGTTTTGGCGTTTACCACTTCAGTGCAGGTGTTTCATTGATGGCTCCCTGTGAAGGACCCGATAATGTACCAGCAGCAGCAAAGGGATACATATCTGGTTCATCAGCCAGTTGATCTTGTGACAGTCATACATTCAAATGCCCAGAAATTTTGCAAGTTCTTTATTCCCATTTCCTTGTTTCCTACTTAAATTAGTGAGCGTGTCACATGACGTATTAGTTGTTATTGAGAAGAGTAACGCTGGCAGGACAATTTGTGTGGTACAAGTGTGCAACATCAACCATCTTCTCATCGTGCTCCTCACTTTTCATGTTGTACACTTCAGTTCATTATCTGAGATACGCTTCACATTATTTTTAAAATAAAGACTTGTGCCGCATATACCCACGTGTAAGTAAACTCAATGCTGTGGCACTTGATGTATTTGGTATCCTGCTATTGTCCTCTGTATGTACTTTCAAGAAATACCGGAGTATGAATGAGGCTTGGAGGCTCCTTCTGTGAATTAGACTTTTAATGACATTCATGTTTGCCTGTGTAGTTTTCAAGGGATTTTTAGTAAAATTGCTAATTTGCTTGACTTAGTGGCATCATTTGCTGCTGCTGTAGAT
>JACJUY010000730.1:0-15458 GCA_014220935.1 Platorchestia sp. MABIK | reverse complement strand
AAATCTTCTTTGAAAAATTCTTTTCTCCATTAATTTCTGCATTGAAAAGTAGCCAAAATCCAGTGACATGTTCATAATTAGTGGCACGTTCACTGCAGCAGGTTAAACTGATGTTCCAAAATTTAACTCGAATTAGAGTTAACTTTGATGATCAATTTTGAAAATAACGAAAATAGATGGTGCCTTCATTTAGTTTTCATTAAAGATTTATAAAAATTGAGTTAGTGGCTGCAGATTGGTCAGCAGCTTTATGAAAATCTCCCAGTGACAACCGGTCGGTCCCTTTGCAGGAAGGTACCAAAATCTTGTTCCTAGTGAGGGGACATCCTAAGGGGTGTGTGGTGGATTGGATCAGTGTAATTTGAGTATCATTGAAGCTATGAAAATTTTTCTTGTACATGCTTGGAGTAAAAGACAGTGACTGGAATGAGCCAGTCATGTAGAGTGGGCTGCAATGACCCACCTTGCCTGGGGATGTTGGTTTTATGTACTGGTTATCCCAGTGATGCCGTCCAATGGCAGCCTGTGACAAGGATTAATGGTTCCTGAGTAGTTTATTGGACAAGTCTGGCACACAGGCACTGAACTGTTTTGCGTGAATATTGTAAGATTGAGGACGAACTAAAAGAAATGGAGAAGTATTTTAACAACATTTACTTAAAACGTTTCGAGCCTCGGCTCATTCTCAACAAGAAGTCTGTAAATAAAATGATAGAGATGTCAGTACACTCAAGATTACAGAATCGCAGAATATAAGCACAAAAAACAAACAAACAAAAAATTTCCTTTCGTATTATTTTAGTCAACAAACGTACTATTGGATCATTTTTTAGATTTAAAAATGTGCTCCGACCAGCATGCGATCTTCCGTCGTCTGTAATTTTAGTTGTGTGCGTTGCGCATCGCAGTATGTGGGTTCCACCCACCGAGCACTTTACGTCAGGGTTGCTGTACATGCAGGTCGAAGTCATTGTACAGGTTGCTTGCTTACTTCTACTCATTCTAGTATAAGACAACATTGTAGTAATTGTTCCTGCGAACAGATTAATGACATGAACAAATTTCAAATATTAGAGACTTGTACCGCCAACTTAGACCTACATATTTTAGAGTCATTATTTATTTATAAACTCAAACTTCTCAACTAGATGCAGAGTGCATACCCTCTGAAAATAGTCAACCAACGATAAATTCGTTTTTTTTGGTTTGCTTGTTTTTTTTTCTGTGCTTGCTTATATTCTGCGATTCTGTAATCTTGAGTGTACTTACATGTCTATTATTTTATTTGCGGACTTTTTGTTGAGAATGAGCCAAGGCTCAAAACGTTTGAAGTAAATGCTTTTAAAATTCTTCTCCATTTCTTGTATTGTAAATTTGCTTTGCAAAAAAGATTTTCCTCTGAGGAGGGAATTGCAGGCCGTTACAATGACCTCGACGCTGTCGGCCCTCAAGTTCAAGTGAGGAGCGTAACCATAGGCGTGTTTGCACCCAGGTGTTCTACCCAGCGCACGTGGTGAGGTCGCCCCCCACCGAGATCCAGTACCTCGACTTGGACCTGAACAGCGGTGCTGACCTGGGCAGCGCTGCTGGCAGCACCACCGACCTGTCCCCTAACCACAAGAGCTTCATGCAGCCCTTCAACACTTCCAAGCTTCAACTCGGAGGTAAAAAGACGTCCGATATGTCCGCTTCCATGGAACCCGCTCGCGCGAGCGGGTCTGTTGGACCCAAGGCAATGGAGTCTTCCAAAGTGGAGTATCAGACTGTGGACTTTGTCAAGACGGAAGCTCTCTCGAATGTTAAGAAGAAAATGAAAAACTTCAAAGACAACCAGCCATGAGTTAAGAGTGCTCATTCTACTAGCAGCCAGTCATACTTTCGGTTCAAATAGGGACTTTCCAGCAGGTTATCGTTAAATCTTTTTTGGCATATTATTATTTCAGCAAATCCTGGGCTGAAAAGTAGCCAAGATCCAGCATCTCGTTTACATTGAGGTTCCAAAACCGTCTTCCTCTATTTTTCGATAGACCCTGTCGTGTAGAGACATCACGTTACCGTGCATACCTTCATTAGGTGTTCGCTGATGATGTATTTCATTATCTGAGCAGCACTTCACATTGTATTTAAAATAAAAAGACTTGTGCCGCAAATACCCACGTGTAAGTTAACTTAATGCTGTGGCACTTAATGTATTTGGTATCCTGCTATTGTCCTCTGTATGTACTTTCAAAAGATACCGGAATATGAACCATTCCTTCTGCGAATGAGGCTTTTAACGACATTCCTGTTTGCCTGTGTAGTTTTCATGGGATTTTTTACTTAAATTGCTAATTTGCTCGACTTAGTGCCATCATTTGATCATTACTTAATATTGGCTCGTATTTGTCACTTTGGGTTCGTGTTGAGACGTGGTCGTATCCACGGTAGAGGAAACAAAGTAGGGTCACTTGTATGGAGGGGGGAAATACACCTTCTCTTGTTCAGCTAGCCAACAGAAAGACTTCAATTCAAACAAACTTCATGACATCCCCATTGCGACATATCGTTAGGCCAATAGTGGTGCCAGCTTTGAGGTTAGCATTGTTGTCAGATGCAATATGAGCGCTGCTATTGGTTCGTTGCCGTGACGTCAGCATTGCCACATAGTCGACGAAAGAAAGACTAGTTTGACCTTACCTGGTTACTTCTACCGTGGTCGTATCCTAACTGCGTCTGGTGCCTCGATAGTAGCGAGGTCGTAGCTTGTGCTGTGCCGAGACGTGTTTCTTGGTATCGCATATAGGCCAAAGAAATTGTGTTCTTAACATGTTTGCTCACCGTTCTTACCTTTAAGAAGCTCCTTTCTCAACTTTTATCTGTGAAACCTCGACTTTAATGTGAGTTGTCTTCATTTTTTTTCATGTAAGACGTGAACAGCGTTCCTTAATTTGCTGTACCTCCGCACCAAACTTTTTCCCTAAGGTCATTCGTAAAGACGAATCTACACTTCAGTAATTAACTTTTGTCTCTGGGCAAAGTTGTTTGATTGTCTTGTTCTGACCGAAATTCTAAAATTTATTTTTTCTTGAAGAAATTTGCCCAAATTTTAGAATTGTGGCCAGAAAAAAGGTAGATCCGTCAAGTGCAGTCCCAGGGCAGCGAACCAGATAACTAACCTCATAGCAATGGGCCCTTCTTCATCGAATTTGAAGTCATGAGGGCCCTTTGCTCAGCAAGGGCAAGCTCGAACTAAGTGCCTTGGTTCGTAGGTAGTGTATTCTTTTCCAAGGAAGAAATCAGTAATTAGATTGATATCATTATTCAAAACAAGTGCAGTTACTATCTCAACCGTATCAATAAAGAGCTACCTAGATGCGCAAATGCTCAGATGAGTGAATCGCAGATTTAGGGGACATTGGGTTTAATCACTTGGACCAATTATTCAATGTTTTATTCGCTGTGCCTATTCAAGCAAATTTAGTTCCACGCTGTACGACATTTGCATGTTCACCACTCGACTTGATTCAGCTCTTTGCAGTCGAGCATTCTGCACTAGCTTCAGAAGACAATCAAAAAATATTTGTACTGTATTGCACAAAATGTCTATTTTCATCTCTTGAAAACGATGCTTGTCTTGCTCTATGAAAGGAAGTAGTCCATACATTGATGGCGTAGTGAAAGTCTTGATCTCAGCAAGGAAAAAGAATGACTACGATGGAATTTCAATTTGCACTTGGGGGATCTATTTCCCTGTTTTTTCCTAATATACCGAATTTTTCAAATTTCACTGTTCACGTTTCTATTGCATCTAGAGGAACGAAAATGAATGCAGATGTGTAAAATTGAATTCTAAACACACTTTCTCCTATAAAAATTTCTACGTAAAATATTGCAGAGTGGGAAAAAGTTTTGCGCTAGTAAATATATTTCTTCTTATGTTCGCACCATATCTTTTTTTCTATTGCGAAAATCAAAAATTTTTATTGATGAAAATGTGTTCAGAATTAAATTTTACAAATCTGTATTCATTTTCATTCTTCTAGAAACGTGAACAGTGAATTTTGATAAATTCGGTAGATTAGGTAAAATACAAGGTAGTAGATCCCCTTAAAGGAAAGCCCTGGCAAGTGAGAAGAATGACTGCGATGGAATTTCAATTTACACCAAATGGAAACCCTTCAAGTTGCATTGAGAGGTACACGATGATCTCCCAGCACTGACGTGATGTAATGAGCCAGTTCTTGCTATGAGGATCGACGAGTGTTTTACTGTGACAACTTCGTGGCTGAGTTCTGTTAGATGTACCTATTCAGTGCCTTCACAACGGGCATGCATTGCAAGAGAGCGGATCTAGAACGGTCTTGAAATTTACGTGCGATTTCGTTTTTCTTTTGTAATTCAATTTACAAGTTTGTTCCATAATTTTGATACACTAAGTAAACCTTGCAGGCTGATTACAGGTGAATGCTGCATTTTTTCTATTCATACACTGAATGCAGTGTTCTTTCCCATGCATCTTTTATTAATCTGGCTGGCAATGTAAGTATGATTTTTGCTTCCCTGTAACCCACCGCGACAAGGATGAAAATTAGCAGTGTATCAATAAACTTGCTGATGTTGATTCAAAAGAAGGGCTTTACTGGCAGGTAAATTTCAATTTATTCTCTGGGAAACCAGGAGCAAATAAAGTCTCCTGCGATGAACTATCATCTCTTAAAGAAGACAGTTCACCTCTTCAGATCGGGAATTTTACATTGATTGCTTCAATGTAAAATGCTTCAATGCTTCTTACTCCACATTTCTTCTGGATGTTTCCCTTCTCATGGCAAAAAAGCTTATTATTGTCACCTCTTGATTAGCAATTTTCATAGCCATGTTGAATTTACAGCTGAAACATGAGGACAGAACCGAGATAGCTGTTGTTTCTTTACGGCATAAGGTTTCTTCATGAGGGAGCACAAAATTCTATTTAAAATTGTGTTGCCTGATATTTCGGTAATACGCTGAAGCGGGTAAACGCATCTTGCTGCGAGGTGTATGTTTCAGCTTGTTAGACGTGATATTTACCATAATCTAGACCGTAGTTTCACGTAAAACTTTGCTGTACACGAGGCAATCTCGTTCTTTCCTTCTAAAGGTGGACCTCAATTGAGCGCGTTGTTATGTGGGCCATTAGTGTCTCCTCCTGTGATAACCTCAGTCCAGGACTTCTGAATAAGAACAAACGACCATTACCTCTGTACACTTTAAATCATAACAGGCTAGCTAGATTTTATATCAATATTCTATTCCTATCATTAAACCACGGTCCAAAACGTACGTGAGTGTGGATGTACGCCAATATTAAACAACTACCTTAAGGAAACTTGACATACTTCACATACGTGCCGTTAGAGTCCACGCGCCGCAGAACTTCAGGTGCTTTCAAGAGAACAGCCGAATTGATAAATGTATTCTCTGTGCCTGGTGTAGCCTGAAACCAAAGCAGGTTTCACTCTTCTTAGACTTTGTCTCTTTGAAAATGTCTTCGTTACATTTTAAGATATGTATTTTTGCAGTTAAGTGAATGTTGTACTTTCAATTTCATGTCTTTATCCTAACATGCAAGGCCAAGCTCACGAACCACAGTTTGTTTTGGGGTTTCTTCTATTGGTCTTGTCTCACTTCTGAGTAAAGTTGTTTTTCTAACTTGCGCTGCATCGTCGGGGGCATACGTGTGGCTCAGGAATGCAATTGAACACCATGCTACAAAAATCTTCAGTTCCATTAAAACGAGGCGAGTCTACCGCTTAAGAGTCTGGGACGTTTTTCTCAGTCGTACATTTCCTGGTTCACTGGTTTAGTTGATTCCGTGAATGTGCTCCAACCGTAAAATAGGCGCCCGTGAATTTCACCTTAGATTTTGCGTTAGTCTGATTTGATACAAGCTTAGTAATTCATGAATAGCTTTATTGGTCCTCAAAAGAAATATTCATTTATGATAGTGAGTGTTTTGTTGGCTAAATCACGCAACTTCCAGATCGAAGTCCGACGTGCATGCAAACCTTGCAAACCTTAACTCTTTTTTGCTCTATTAATTAATGCATGGGCGTGTCAATTTATCAAGGCTTTAGCCATTGCGAACTATTTGCCTCGGCACTAGATTTGTTTCTGATGGAGTTCCTATGAGCGTCTATTCGCAAACTGAAGAATCAGGAAAGATTTCTGCAGATACTAACTGCATTGCACGCTATCACGACTCGTGATGCGCGTCAACTCTTTGCTCTCCACTGATGCTGCAATGGGCTAGTTCGCCAGACGAGAAAGTTGAGTTTGGTGAAGTCTGCTCGTCTCGAAAGCGTGCTGCTCGTCAACGCTTGTCCTGTGATGTAGCGGTGAGTTGGTCCGTCAGACGACTAAGAAGTTTTTTGTAATTTGCTCGTCCTGAAAGCCGCTACCTTTGTTACTGGTGGACAGTGCTTCGGAAACAAGCCTGTTCGGTCAGGCTGAGTGAAATTTGTTCTCCCTGGAAGACATGTTCAAGAAGGTAGTGATGAGGTCTTCAAACATGCTGGTAGGTTTTATATTCACTCGTCTATACTGCTAGCCTCTAGAATGCCATGCAGGTATCGGCTGCTCGTGCAGATCTGCGCTTGTAAGTTTGGGATGTGGCCTTGCCGATAGGGAATTCTAGTTGCACTTCATCTAAAAGTGGTTGGGTTGTCACTCGTGAACGCTGTTGCTTAGTTCCATGTTCGAAAATTTTTCCTTCGGTCTTCATACCGGTGATTAGCAGTAGTTATTGTCATATTTATATTTACACTATCAAATAATTTCAAGCTAACACTTGATCTTGTGTTAGGATGATCAGATGTATTGGCGCTTGATTAAATGATTTATCGTTGTCTAGTTGGCCTACAGCTTACGTTACGACAATCAGAAGCATTCACGCTGTACTTAGCCGCCTTGCATGTGCCTTTCAAGTACTGTACTTCATTTGATTTATTATGCGAAATGATCTTCTGGGGTTATACTCTTCTTCGCTGTTTGAGTCTACGTTAAGAATCTGATCAAAAACGATTTTGTTTCGTCGGTATGTTCGCCCCTCAATATTTTCAGAACAACCAGTGTGCCCGAATTCCTGCTCGACTATTGTACTTGACTTTAGCATGTCTCCTGCGCTGAGCTTACTGTCTATTTGACCTGTATGTGAGAAACTCTTGCATTTTGCTAAAGTCATAGATATGAATGAGTCAGATAGTACAATACTGGCGTTTGCGTTTGTATTGTTGGTGTAGTGAACGAGTTTAATTTCATTCATTTCAACTATTTGAACACTTTGAACACATTTTCATGGAAAATTTAGGGCGGGATAACTTCGACTATGGGCTGACACCCGCAACACACTGGATGTGGACTTTGCTCTTCTGCCAAGAGATGCCCATTCAATATCCGCATCTGAAACTCACGATTTGTTTTGTCCATCCCCTACATGCCTTGCGTTCACAGGCGTAGTTCACGATGCCGACTGCTCTGAAAGCAGGACTCGATGTGTACTTCGTTTTATTTCCAGGGAGGCAATTACTCTCTGTTTCTTCATTGCCTTCAAGTAGACTGTGCTACAGGCCGCGTGCGGTGGTGTTCAGGAATGTTTGTGTGCCTATCAAACTCTGCAGTTTTCTGTCTCGTCTAAGTACCGTCATTGTTGATCACTGCTTCAGCGACTGCGGTGGTTAAAGTTATGAGTTTAGAATGAGTTTTTCGATTTGATAGGGAAATAGAAACGTGTAATTGAAAGAATGCCAATTCACTTGACATTTCATTGTTGACTGCTGCTCAATCGTGTCAGTTGTGGCGCTGAGTGTAGAAACTTAGGTAGTAAGCTGCCTTTCGAAACTTGAGCTTTTCATGTCACATTCATGGTCGCGTATTCTTGCCGCTAGCTATAAATAAGCGAACAATCGCTATTGAAACTACAAATAAGCAGGTATCTACTTACCCTTGACTCTAAGATGAGGTCATCAGGTTACTTAAGTAGCTATGTACAGCGGGTTCCGATTAATTGGTTCACCGATTTATGAGATCCAAATAAGTGAAGGTGATCTTTTTAATTGTACGAAATAGATACTTGTGTATCCCAGTAACCGGAACCCGTTGTGCTAGTTGTATTGCTGCCACATAAAGTGTCTTCCATACGTGCGCTTGGCCGTGCTAGTACCTAGTGAAATAGATTTCAGTTTCACGAGGAGGACATCCGGAGTGAAGTGATTTTTGTTGGTCTAAGCGCCAGGGATCATCGAGTATTTCTCGGTCCTTCAAAATAATATTAGTAAATTATTAATATTAATGTATATTGGCCAAACAACTATAGCTCACTGAGGACATACCTACTGCTGCAGTGTGAAGATGTAGAGTTGAGGACACGCTTCGTTGGGGTCGTTTAATGGCCGAAATTCTCAAATTTTGCCCTCTTCAAATGAATTAAACGATGAGAAGCACTTACCAGCTGGCAACAATGCGGGCGTGTCAGCGAAGCGCTCTTTACTTCATGCCCAAATCTTATTTGATGAAATGCAAAGATTGAAAATTTGGGCCAGAAAAAAGGCTAACTCATTGACCCTGGTTGGCTCTTTGAAGTTTCGACTGCTTTTAATTGGACCGACTTAAGTGTATGGTATGTCAATTAATTTTTAATGTAGTTGTTACATGTGGTAAAGGTATTCGTCATTGTTGATTGTACTTGTATTTATTCGAAATAGGATGTTGCCAGTACCCTTCGGTGCATCGCTTTGGGAATGTGCTTGTAAGCTCTCTTTCGAGTAGAGTGTTGTGCGTATTCCACTTCATGTCCCTGGAGCTTAATTCCTCCGTCAGTAGCACTTCCGTAATGCTGTCGCATACGCCACCAATACTTATGGGGGTGGAATGTTTATGTGATGAACGTTTTCTATTTCTAAGTGAAGCTCTATTATCAGTTTCCTGCAATCAACAATGGAGCGAGATGTGCGAAGTGGGTGCCAGTTTCAATGGATAGTAGTGACCCCCTCGCTCTTCTGTTGACATACCACGTGTGCCACCACTTTCCGACCTTGTTAAATGTGATTATGCATTCAAATATCATAATCTGTATGACATTGTCGTCCTCCTATAGTTCGGTAATTCGACGAATGTTGTGTGGTCTACTTCATGGTTCGGTAATTCAACGAATATTGTTTTGTGGTCTACTTCATGGTTTGGTATTCGATTTGACGAATGTTATGTGGTCTTCTGAATGATTCGGTAATTCGACGAATATGGATTTGCGGTCTACTTGACAGTTGGTATTCGATTCGACGAATGTGATGTGATCTGCTTGGTGGTTCGGTAACTTGACTATAAATTTGTTTGTCCTTCAGTGGGGGGTCAGTATCAGTATTGATGTGTTGCATTGGGAGATTGTGGCCGCCCTTTCAATGGACTTCAACGAGTGGATGGTAGTATTTTAAGTTACAACTTTATGGTCCTTATGATCGCCTTCACGTACTTGTAAGCAGTCTGTTGCCACTGAGCTTTCTTACCGTTATACGTATTTCTCAAACTTGTAGGTGTGGATGATTGTAGAAGTACCTAAGATTGTGATTGTCTAGGTTTAATGAATTTCTGATTTTCCTCAATTTCTGATTTCTCTGTGATTTGTTGATGCCGCTGTGGCAGGGCAAGGTGATCCAGGTTACTGCTTTGAATGTCTTCATATCTTGTAAAGAAGTATGGCTCTGGTGCACGGGTCGAACAATGCTTGGCGTGAGGAGTGGATCAAATATCAAACGAGCCTGTGGATGATGGGTGAAGTTGAGTGAAGTTAGCTCGCCTTGTATGTGCTCAGCGAACGTAGCAATAAGAGCTTCCCATCCTTCTCCTTAACAGGAATGTTTATTCAGCTAGGAAGCTGTAATGTTACCTTCTTTGATGCCCTCACCGAGTTTAACGAGCCAGGAATTTGTTCCCTTTCTTTTCTTACGAATGAAGTCGTACGAGTTTATGGAATTCTGCGAAAGCTTCTAAGTGCCGCATTTATGATGCAGTGTTTTGGCTTGGGAGTAAATTTCTGAGTCAGTTTTTTAACCAACTTTTAATTTTACGCACGACTCTTTCTATTGAGTTGAAGAAAAATTAATGGACGAAATAGTTATGTTGATAAGAATATTATTAATAATAAAAATAATAATATAATCAATTTTGTAAAGGTTATTCAGAGATGTTTGGTGATAATTTCTTAATTTGTAATAAGAGAAGAACTGGACGCCGCGTAAAAACCTCATGCGTCATAAGGTGACCCGTTATTTAACTCATATTTGATGTGCGAGTTGCATTACCCATGTTTTTTTACGGTCATTAGCTTTTATCTCAAGTGAAAGAAAAGTGAATTGGCAAACAAAAAAAAACTTTACTAAAGACACATATAGTTGTCGGACAAACGGGTAATTCCAAAGTGCAATTACGAGCTCTTTTTGAAGCTATTCTTTCATTTAGTTTAAATTTTCACTTACCAGTTCACAATCTGGACTGAGAGCGAAGCAGACGTCGGTAGTGATACAACCGAGTTGGGCGGTCCTTTAACTGCCTCTTACGTTCTTCTTGTTTAGGTGCTTCAAAGTAGAAATATTTAGTTCATGTTTTCGGCTACAAGTTCTGCGACTTGGCCCTATCCAGAATGGTGGCACTAAGTATGAATCACCGTAAAGCACACCTTTGGTGAGGTTTCCCTTACGAATTGTGGTCATAGTCATGCGTTCGGTGAAGCCTTCTCAATTAGTGTCCTTAAGAAACTGTGTCGAGAAGCATACGTTTGGTGAGGTTTTCCTCACAAGTTGTGCTCATTAGCGTACGTTCGGTGAAGCCTGCTTGAAAATCATGTCCCTGCAAAGATTGAAGGCGGTGGTTGTGTGTAGGACCACGTCTTGTATTCAGCAGCGTTGGTGATAAAACCTCGCTATTGACTTTCATGTCAGTGATAATTTTGTCTTTTCTTTTTCGAGTGCCGAAAAGGTGGAATGAGCATCATTTCAAGGAACTCTACAGTGATCTCTGCTTATATTTTTCTCCTGTCTAGTGATTTCTGTTGGTTAAACTTGGCAATTTCTCGTTTGAGTGGTTATGTTTTACTTGCGTAAAAATTGCTATATGCTGGCTATTTCATTCGCTATTGTTTGACAGTGTTTTCGCTTGAGCGCCTCCAAGTTGTGCTACCACAGCGTAAATAAGATATCCTTGTGCCACCCTCCGTGTGCAGCTGTGCCTCACTCGAGCTCTGAGTTTGGTGGGCCTTCTTTTTGTTGAAATAAAATGTTTTTGTTATATTAAGGACCATCTTTTTTCGGTTCACTGCTGTCTTGTTTTTCAGCGCCTACTACTTTCTTTTTCAACTTTCATCTTGTTTCATGAGCTTCTTTCTCAGCTTGCTGTTTTTATGCGCATTGTGCGTAGATTCCGCGCTCACTCAACTCCATACTAAATGGTGCCTTCATCCTTCCTCTCTTTAAACATCTTTGTGGTGTTAAGGGAGGCTTAAATTTCTCATCAATCAATTGAGCTATGCCTCAACATTTACTGTCCAATGCAAATTCTAGAAATGTCAAGGAGATCGAAGAGAAGCTCTGTTTTGCTATGGTCTCCTGCAAACTGACCAATGTTTATTTTTGTCTTGTGGTTTAAGGAGAGAATGTTCATGTAAGGTTAGATTTCAGTCGTTCGTATAGAAGATGATGAATTGTTACAATTTTGTTTTCTTAGGGAAAGTTAGGGAGGCTTAAACTAACTAATAATGTAATTTTAAGGAAAGTGTTGCGTGGCGGGTAGAATTCTGTGTCGGTATGAAGGAAGGCCACGGCGAGGACTCTAAAGTTTTGTTCATGTAAAAATAAGAGACCAAAAAGAGAGAATGTATTTCAAAGGGTGATGCGGATGGCTTTTTTAGACGATGTTACAAACGTTGTTTGATGTTCTCTCTTGCAACTTCTTAGTGTAAATAGAATAGCTTTTGTAAATTGAATTAAATCGCGTTAAATATGTGTAACTTTTTTACGAAACTTTTCAGCTTTGACATTAGTGTCAAAACTGTTATTTTAAATGCGTAGCTATTATATGTTGTCTTGATCCACTACTTTTAGCTCTTTTATGTACGATGCTTGTAAAAAATTATCGTGCATATGCTACAGACTATTTTAAAGGGAAATATATGCTTTTCACTCCACTTATAGATGCCACAATTACGTTCTTCTTCATTTGAACGACACGGTAACATTCAAGCGATTACTCCCTAGAGTTTTTTTTATACACGAACGTGTAGTAAAATGTACTTTATTTTACTGTGAAGTCATTCGTAATGGTACTGATGGTCGTAGAAATTCCTATATGAGCGTGTCGTTTATGTCGTGAAATTTCGATATGAGCGTGTGGTTCATATTGTGATATTTCGTTTGAAAATACAGTAGGGGGAAATCTGATCGGTTTGGGAATGAACAGACGTGGTCTACTCTCCGGTGGTTGGGGATGAACAGACGNGTCAACTCGTTACGTTCAGCGCGACGCGCAAAAAACTTGGGCCAATGTTGCCTTGAACGGTCAGAGGAAACTCTCTTCAGAGGAGGTTGCGTCTCACTATATGGATCGCTTTCAGCACCTACTACTTTCTTCAACTTTTACCTTGTTTCATGAACTTCTTTCTCAACTTACTGCTTCCATGCCCCTTTTGCATAGATTCCGCGTTCCTTTATCTCAATACTAAATGGTGCCTTCCTCTCTTCGGAACGTTTTTTAGCGACGTAGGGAGGCTTAAACTAACATCTAATCTAATCTGTCACAAAATGTATTTTTATTTATGTTTAAACCAAAGCCAGGTGATGACATTGTTCAATTCATTTTTTTGTCCATTTTAAAATTTAGTGTTGAAATCGAGTTGCTCTGAAGTTTGTATCTTAAGTTTTAGTTTCACGTGCCGCAGTAAACGTATTATGGATCATATTTTTTCAGCTCACTGCTGTCCTGTTTTTCAGAACCTTTGACTCTCTTCAACTTACATCTTATTTCCTGATCTTCTTTCTCAACTTACTGTTTCTATGCGCGGGAGATAATGCGCGAGAACACACCTTATGCATAGATTCCACGTTCCCGTAATTCCATGCTACATGATGCCTTTGTCCTTCTGCTCTTTGAACATCTTTGTTGTGGCAAGGGAGGCTAAAACTAACTTATAATCAATGGGCTTGTCATTCTCTCGTTTCTTTGTTAACTTTTTGAATGAGATTCTCAAGGCAGTTAAAGCATCGGTTTGGAAGTTTTCGTATTGCTAACTAAAGAAAAAAGAATTGAATCGGTTGCGGGGTGCTGGCCTTTACTTTTTAAGTGAATTAAATAATTGAATGATAAGCCGAGACTGATACTTATTTTGCGAAATAGTTTTACGCAGCGAGCACGCAGAAAGTAAAAATTTCCCTTTAATCGAACTGGAAAACCGCTTGTGATTTATTTTGCCTATGTGTTTGTATGATACCAATGCTAAGGAAAGTTATTTGGTTTCAATTTTACTTGCTAAAATTTTGGCAAATATTCAAGTGTTGAAGTACGATTGTTAAGTTAAGGGGGTCGTGCTACACCTCACATTGTAATCCTTGTAGTCACCTGAATTTGCTCTTCGAATCGATATATTAGTTTGCTTACGATTAGCTTTTCTTGATGTTTCTTCTCGATTATTCACTGTTCAGAATGTAATTACTTTTTATGTCTTTTTGATACTTATATGTGATTTTGTATGTGCCCATATTTCATCATGACACAATTTGTGGATTACTTCTCCCATGTGCTCCAATGTCGCCCATGTGCCTTCCTGTTCTGTCCAGTTGTTGCTTTTATTCAAGTATATCGTTGTACATTAATTCCCGTGTTCATCATTCTATACCTTTGATTTCAACAGAAGTGATGGAATGTATCCCTTCTTAGTAAGGGTCACCAATATTGCACTTTATCCTCAGGTATAATCCCTAAATTTTAAAATGAAAACTGAGAGCTCCCCATAGAGTGATCTCTAAACTGTAATCACTCCAACGACTACAATGTTAACAATGGCCAGCGATGAGAGGAGCTGTTCGGTAGAGAATGCTTCTTTTACAAGACTCTAGAAGTGGAACTGAGCACTTCAATCGCTTTGGAGGCGCGGTATTGGCTGCCTCGAAGTGCCTGCTCGGTGTTCGGTATTCGTGTGAATTGCTCGCCCTCGAGGAGTACCGAGCTGAAGTGTAGGTGTTCGGATGTTCTCTAATATTCGGTAGCAAATCAGTACATGGTATTTTTACGCAAAACTTGAACCGGTTGTTGGGACAATGGACCAAGTCACTACATCAAGTGTGCTTCTCATCTTGAGCTGTAACCTTCTAATTAATGAGATATATTTGTTAAGTCTTTTTTGAACGTTTTTTCGATGCAATACAGTTGCTGTGTAAATTTTCAAGCTGCTTCGGAGCCTATACATCTAACCTAGTAATTCCCGATGTGTGTTTATTTATATACTAGTGTGCACGGCCCGCCAAAAATGACGGGATTCAATACCTTTCTTGCACAAACTTTCCAGACATGGATGACTAACAAAAATATCTATCCTAACAGTACTCGTGATAAAAAATGTTATTGCACTGGTGAAACTTGCATCACAGACACGGTCATTATGGCTATCTTTATGAGCGTGACAGAGAAATGGAACAAGCGGGCTTAAAACAAATAAGCCAAGGGTATTTTTAGGCAGTAGAAGGACCCGTGGAAATTCCTAGATGCACCCGTATAAAAATTCTGTCAATATTACCTAACCTATGCTGACCTATCCTATCTGTGGTGTTGTGGTGTTTGCCACCGCCAGAGGGCGCTCTAACGGTGTGCGCTCTGCCTCCGAGAGATGGCGATCTTGCCGCCGCTACCGAGCGGCTGCGGGCGACCGGAAGGCAGTGTGCTCTCGACAGTCGTGGTGTGAGGTTGTAACTTCGTACTTGGCTCTTTTGCGTTGCGCCGTTGCACTGTACCGTGACTCAGTGACGGCGTTGGTTTAGTTTCTGTGGAGAAACTATAGAAAGTTATTGCAGCAGCGACGCTGTGCAGTTGTCCTGGGTGAGAGCACCCAGCAACTGGGAGGAGTGATTAGCTTGCTCCGGGAGGGGTGCCGGTTCCCCTCTGAGCAGTCGTCGCCGGCTCTGAGCGGACGACGACTGTCGTGAAAGGTGAGTCCGAGTGCTGGTAGGGGCTACCGTAGCTCTCGGAACTTTTTCTTTCGGCTAAAGCCCACAAGCTATCTAGGCTTTTAGCGGTGGTAGCCATCTTTGTTGCTAGCAAGATGGCGGCGGCTGGGAAGGCCGCGTCGGCTGGGAAGGCCGCGTCGGCAGAGGCGGCTGATGAGGCTGCGGCAACCGGAGCTGGCGATCTGGGGTCGCCAGTGCCGCCGGCGGGGAGCACGCCGGGAGTGCTCGTGGATGTGAGCATGT
>JACJUY010000729.1:281505-303845 GCA_014220935.1 Platorchestia sp. MABIK | reverse complement strand
TACTTGTCAGTTCCTTCACTTTTATATACGATGTTCCTATAACTTCAAAGTTGAATAATTCGAAAATCAAGCATCGGCGAGCAGAATGTCATTTATGTAAAACGTTTTTAAATGGGTTCCTTTAGTGATTGTTCGGAATGGAATTATTAATTTCCGTGAAAGGCCTAAAATCAATATTGACCGAATTTAAAACTAATTTATTCAAAAATGCTATAAGGGCATTTAATTTGTGTGAAATGCGTATTCATAGCTCACGCATGCATCATCGAAACTTATTTTTGATGCATTTTTTGACTTAAAATTATGAAAACTTAAAGATTTTTAGGGGAAATACGTTGGGTAAGATGAACTTTCCAGTCGGAATTAGGAAAACCGATAAAAAAGTGGTAATTCTTTTGTCAAACTTTACTGAAAATATTTTCAGTACTTCATTGACTTTGGAAGTTAATGCTTCGTCGAACACCAGCATTTGTGCAAGTAACGTAACCGAATATTCATCCAGAAGCCCGTTATTTGGCGACGCTCAAAAACTACGTTAACTACATAAAGATTTCCTTTAAGCTTAAATGTGGCCCAATGCTAAGCCTCTGGGCGATTTTTGTACAAATGCTGCCACATGCTGAACCTATGGGCTGCTTTAACGAGAAATATGAACATTTTCTCAACTTAATCTCAACTCTACAGTTGTGGTACGAAACTTTAACAACACCTATGTTTGACCCCAACCTAATTTAAATTCAAAATTTCAATACTTTTTCGTAATACGCCCGAAACATGCGTTGATTGAAAACTAGAAGTTCTCCCGAATATTAGTTGATTTCAGTTCAAAACCAATGAGGCCTGGGAACCTGACTTTACCAGCGTTTCTAGAATTAAATTGGTAGGTACATTTTTGTCGTATGATAGCTAGCTCAATCTATTTATAAGGTATCGTACACAAAATTGGTAACGCTTGTTCTCTGAGAAATTGCAAACACTCTTAAAGGAAGCAGCGTCAGATTGTATTGTAAAACGAAGATAAAATTTGCAAAATTTCATTCCGAGCTATATGTACACTTTGGAGCTTCCTTCCAATCAGTAAAATTTGTCTTAGTAGTGTGAACACAAGCCTAAACGGTAATTAAAAACGAACTGAATGGAATCACGAGTCATGTTTTCCAGATTCGTCATACTTTCTTGGAGCGAATCCAGGCCCAAATCGGCAGAAAAAGATTAAATCCTCTGAAAAGAATGGTATTGGTGTCTCTTTTGTATGAAAATTAATTACTAAATGCCTATGCTTGGGCAAATATGCACTGAGAAGTTGCTTCCACGGCTGTTGTAAAGTTTAAAGAACATGAGACACACTTCTCAGAGCATGAACACTAGTTTACCACAGCGATCGCAATAAAGACCCGTTTCACCCACAGGCATTAAATAAAAACAATTAATGTGTTAAATGGACATTGAAAATACATTGGTGCTGAACACACTATTATCATTTTGAATTGCCATGTAATTCTCCATCTTAGGTACTACGCACAAAAATCTCCCAATTCAATGAACTTTGCCACTGGACTCTTCATCTTCTTCTTCATGAGGTCTTTGGGACCATCTGTAGATCCTTCTGCCTCAGGTCTGGTCAAACTTTCTGAGACTCCACTGTACTCTTAGATAGAGATCTTTGTTGCTCTAAAACATAAGGTCTATGCTGAGGCAACAGCACATAACGCAAGATAGTGTTGTGGCGATGCTGAAATACAGCACGAGGCAGGCCATACTATTTAGACAGCAAGCATGACCCTCATTTAAATTTTTGAAATGATTTTCAATATTGGAGTCTACATTCTGTGAGATACTTCAAGCATACGTATTGTTCTCCCAAATAACTGTATTTTTGTCAGAAAAACATGACGTTAGACACAGCTTTTTCTCTTCACGTAGATTTAAATAAGTTAAACAATTTTTTTCCGCGAGCGATACAGCGGTAGATTGTTTCTCAAGCGTAGTACAATGGTTAAATTTGAGTATAGCGACCTGTGGGTCTGAATAAATTCAGTGACTTCTAAAGCATCTTACCACCAACGCTATTCTAAGGTGTACAATTATGTTTAACCTCGTTACACACTAGAATGATCAATCAATTAGTTCACTCGAAATTCAACGCTTGATTTTACAAAGTAGTTTAAGTAGGTTAGATGGTAACAGTATATTCTAGAAACGACTTGAGAACAGACTGAAGATCATTGACGTTAACCATGGCAAATTCCCTATCAGGGTGAGTCATTTTGGAGAAAAGATTTGACATGGTTATCTTACATGATTAATATTCTGATAGGAACAAGGATTCAAGATTCATTTTGAAGTTTTGTAAGAATATCTTTCACGGATCTCCGCGAGGGATTGAGTTCCAAGTCTTGGTTTCGACGAAGAGGATACTGTGTTGTGACCGAGCTTATGAATAATAAGGATACATGAAATTACTGCTATTTCGGGTTAAATGGCCGTAAAGACTAGTTTGTGCAGTTAATAATTGTTTGAGGTTTCTGTCGCCAGCATTGATCAATGTTTTATACATGAAATTACAAATGTATGGTTTGTAAAGATCTAAAAGTTTAAATATTATTAAACTTTCGATTGAATCATCTCAGCGAAGAAAATTTTTTGTCCGTGTAGGCATGCAGCAATAAACGAGAGTTTTAATTTCTTACGTACTTGCAGTTCTGGATCCATATATGAAGAGGAAGTGAAGTTTTGCGATTAAACTTGTTTTTTCCTCTACTGAAATTTATTTTATCACATCATTTATTATGACTTTANCTTTCCCTCACCCATGCCCGAAGAGCGCCTAGTCCATAAAATGCCCCAATCTCTCCCCACAAAAACTATCCCCATGCTTGATTGCTTCCAGTTTTTTGTTGAAGTCGCTTACTGTGAGTGCAAAGGCTTAGAACTGATCTTCATCCAATTCAGAATTAGCTCAGGTGCGGATAATTGCTTTCTTGTGTGAATAAACTACCGTCATTTCCATTCAAAAATGAAAAAATTCTTCTATAACTGCAGGGGCTTTTACTGCAGCAGGTACCCCAACCTCGTACGCATTGCCAAATTTCAGGTTTAAATTACCAAATTAGATCAATTTCGAAACGGCTCATTTAATAATAATCATGACAAAAAAGGCTAATCCAGCCACATGGCAAAGGACATCAAAGCTTCTACGCCGTGGATTGTGTGAACCACGTGACTACGGACAACTGAAACAGAGCTGGCAGATCAGCCTTTTTGGCAAAATTCCTCATGTTTTTCAATTGAATATGACCATAAAGATCCCTCAACATTTAACCTTGATAGTCAATTTTGTTAGTGAAAACAATCTCACTTGAGGAACTTGTCAAAAAAGTTCTTACCCTTTTCTGGCCCCCCTGAAATGGGTCACCCCCCTTTGCTTTGACATCACGTCTCCTCCCTCCAAAAATGTCACGCTTGTGGCTGCCTTCCCTAGATTTCACTTTCAGCGTCAGGTCAGGGACTGGTGTGACGCACAAAACTTACCAGCTGCAATATGAAGATTTCTTGATTATCTCGACCTGATAACAGGAGGAAGAGGAGAAAGTGCAAGTAAAAGACACTCACGAACGCGTGGTTCATGACCGGAAATGTTTGTTCCCTTATGAGGCATTGCCCGAAAATTTTCGTCGAATGCAGTTGAAAATGCTAAGCCATACTCACGAGCAGGCTCACTCGACAAAGTGGAATCAATCAGTTGAATGCATTCCTAATTTGCAGCATTTAAGTTTTCTATTATAACCTTCTTGCGTGCCTTTCAAAGTTACGTTACTTTTTGCATATTATGTTCGACGGAGCAGACGTTGACGACCCATTCTCATTGTCTCTTATGCATTCTGCACGAAAATCCCCTTAATTTTGCAACCTGGCTTATTGCTTGCTCAGTTTCTTGCCCGTTTCTACTCTGAACCTTTAAACTGAACACTACAAAATGACTGCATATTTTTATTGCTATTTCGTTCACACTGATTAGAATTTACTATTATGTTATCTTAGTCGAAAAATGAAGGATTCGACAAAAAAAACATTTTTAACTTCTATTTGTCTTTTTTTCAAATGAAAAACCACCAGCATAAAAAGAGCCGTCGTTTTTGCCGACGGAGGTAAGCTGGTCAAATTGCAAAAGAATAATGAAAGAATAAAACTATCATAGAATAAACTAAATCGTTTATTTGATCAATCCTTATCGTAAGAAACAACCGCCCTTGCTCTACGACAATGTACCCTCATATATAATTGAAGAGTCACTATTCTATTTTTGACCATTGAAAGCTTAAACATGTACTGTCTGTACCCACTGACTTTGAGTTTCGTTTGTCCGAACTTCAATAAGATTACTGGCTCTGTTCAGGACTCCGTGTAGCAACATTAATTTACCACTTGCTTAAAATAGAAGCTGCAAAATGTGTGCCTCAGCACTGCATGGGTGTGTTCCCAACGTCACGACCGGGCCCCCAGATGAAGCGCGCTGATTGGTTGGCTCAAGTGACTGTTGCTACAGGCGGCCTCAAATCATCCTCCAAGGAGATCACTGTTGCACGTGTATCTGGGAGAATATTAAGAAAAATATGCGCACAATTGCAGCCTTGTACGTCAGGTCCTTGAATTCTGAGAAGTGTGTCCCTTATCACCTACGCAGATGTCTTGAATACGTTGAACCTATCTCTAGGCTCCTACTACTGCTGAGTCGAGGGAAAAAAATCACAGAAATTATTTAATTGAGTTGAAATTCGTTCACGTAGTGCCGGAAGACTTGATGACACATCCTGAAACCAGCTGGCCTGATGCTTCTTTTTCTTGGGGTCTTCGAAAATGCAATAATTCGAAACACGACTCGAATTTTACATAAACACAAATGCACTAGGACAAACAGTGCTCAAATGAAATTCTGAATCAGATGCAAGCCAGGAAAGCTTGAGAAGTAACAAGTTTGTTCTTCTTGAATAACCTGTGTGAATTGCCAAACAGGTTTATCATATGAGTTTGCAGAAACAGGCCGGTGAGTTCCAAATAAAACCGCCACAGCTTTTATCATCAGGAAATGCTGAAATATTTACTCGAGGCCTGAGCATTTAACGAAGATAATTCACGATAGGTATCTGGAAAAAGGCTGTTAAGTTAAGAGTTTTGATCATTTCTTTTTAAAGAGAAAAAGATGCCTGCAAAATGCATACTCCATTTAAAAATCATCGCAGAAAACATTTAGAGGCAGAATGAGTTTCAATTTTAATAAAGAAACCTTCAGAAACCATTGACTGAAATGTTGGCCGTTGAAGGCTATAAATGAACTTTATTTATCAGTGTCTAGAGAAGTTGACCTCTTTTCTCCACGAAATTACTGCAAGTAACGGAGGATCACATCAATTAGGATTGATACAACAAATGGCAAGGCTTAGTAAAGAACAGCATGAAATATCGACTGTGAGATAACTCGTAGTCGGCAGAAAACTTGTTAACATTTTCTGAGGAAGTACGTGCTGGATATCCACAGAGAGAGAGACTTAACAAATTTATGTGTGGAATTTCTTTAAACCGAACTCAACTTTTCATGGCGCAGGAATTTATAATTTTAAATTTGTCACGGCTCATTACTTCATCGCTATAAGCACTTATGTAATGTAGTCTTTTCGTAACTGTGACTGTTTCGTAAACAGATACTGTAGTCTGCTGCCACGCACTCGGCAACTCTCACACACAGCGCTCTGTGGGTAGGCCCCACGTGCTGGTACTGAACGTCATTCATTAAAAACTCTCGTGAAGTCACATGTAAGTCAAAATTCCCGGTCAGCTGGTTAAAAATGTGTGGAATAAGTTATAACATACTTGTTCGGGTTTCGTTTTTTATTTAACACCATGCGATTTATTCGTTATGTTACACAATGCGATGCATTTGTTGTTTAGCACCATGCGATTTATTTGTTATTTTGCACCATGCGATTTATTTGTTATTTTGCACCATGCGATTTATTCGTTATGTTACACAATGCGATTCATTTGTTATTTTGGACCATGCGATTCATTTGTTATTTTGCACAATGCGATTCATTTATTATTTTATACCATGCGTTCCATCAGTTATTTCGACCTTGGTTATCGTCTTCAGTAAAGTACAGCTGCCTCGTGTGGGTGAAAACGTCCGAAGTGCGCAACAGCGCCTGTGTTTCAGCCCATTGAACATAATGAGGGTGCAGTTTAAGCAACAGACGTATGAAGCATTGTTTTTTCATTGTTTCTTCCTATTAGTTAAAAGTCGTTTGCAGTGCATAACACACGTAGTCCTATCCTATGTATCATGTCCACTGCACCTGAGGCTTCTATAGACTTACAGAATTCAATGAGAAGTATTTAAGGAAAAGAACATCATGTTCATGTGTTATTATCCACATCTAAAAGCAAAGTATGTAACGTAAGTATGCATAAAATAAGGATCCTTCGTCGAGGAGACATGCTTGTATGAGAATAAAACTTTGAATCAGTCGTAAAATATTAAAGTTTTCAATTGATAAGAGTACTTATCAATGTTCTTGAAGAAAGAAACAAAATGCCAACCGTAGTTATTGTTTATAATTAATCATATCATAAGTAATGGAGACATTTGAAAGTTCCTATCTCGACAGTAATAATGGACCCTGCGAGTTTGCTCTACATGTCTTCAAACATCTTCCTACCAGAGAAGCGAAGAGCTTTAATTGCGTCGCATGCACAATTAAGTCAGTTTTCTGAAGAACAGTTACCTTGCCTGTGAAATGTTGACTTGTAACAGATCCTTGTCTTTAGATGTTCATACCATTCGTATCACAAGCTGTTGTGCAAAACGTGATGGCTTCTGTGCTGAATGCTATGAATTTTGCAGCTGAAGACTTTATCACGAGGTCGATTAGGCACAAATATTATCTCACCAGGCGGATGAATTTTCAGACAATCAACCTGCTTGCCTGATTGTTAAACAACTTACGCCGCATAGCGATACAACCAGCAGCGTAAGTTCGTCCAAATCGGCTTGGCACGTGCCGCATCATGCAGCGTAGCCAAGTTGCCTTCAAATTCTTGCGCTGCTAGCTGTACCGCTTCGACGACGTAAATTGAACAACAATCCGACTCCAGGAAGTCCCCAGGCAACCACCACGCAGCTCCCTCTACTACGCAGTCGCAGCACAGCCCAAATTTAGGGAGGAGGCCGGCGAAAAATCGGCCTAAATGAGGACAATTAACGCAGGATATCATGAACATTTTCAGCTATCATCAACAATATGGCCTAAATTTTCTGTATCCGAACTAGTCACGGTTGTTTGATCATCCGTTTGGTTCCAGGTCCCTGCTTGAAACGAAAGCTGAGAATTGATTGGTATTTTAACTTAGTTTCTGCTAGAGTACATTTTGACATTAAAAAATAGTTATTTAGAAGTAGAATTGACGCTTAAAGAGCATTTGTATCAATAAAAGTTAGTGTAGGTTATGTAAACTTCAGTACCTACATTTTTGTTGTTTCATTCACATTGACTTCTTCATTGAAAGCCCACTGAAACATGCCCGCATGAGGGGACAGTCTAATTCTTAGATAAACCCGAAGGAACTCCAACCCGCAAATGAGGGAAAAATTAATTCGAATGGAAATATTTCATCCGTGGGCATTTCTTAGTAAATAATTCATCACTGAGTAATTAGTGACTTGAATACGATGATCCATCACCGGGAATGTTTTTCTCGTGCAAAAATATGGAGATTTTCCTGTTATTTTTCTTGAACGTCGTCAATTACGAAGACTGATAGATACTTGTTTTCCGTTCCTCGTGGAAGAAATTACCATTTCTAAGTCCGTGTCTTTTTTCTGGCCGTTAAGTCGTCCAGTGTTTCGCTCGGCGGGAAAACCTACTGCGTTCAATGATTTATGCGTGTCAATGATACCGGTTTTTGCATTGCTCTAGTCACGGAGGTTTGATCAGCTGCAAAGACACGATGCTATATTGCAATTAAAACTTTACAAAATGTCTTGCGATTGACTTGGTAGAACTACCGAGTTTCACGAGTAGTTGGATTAAAAAAATAGTTGAAAATAGTCTGCACTTATTCGCCACGTATAGCTTAATCCTGTATAACCCGAAAAGGACTTACTTCATGTATCTTCATTATGATAACCTCGGTAAATTTGATGAGAGAGTTTAATGAAAAACGAATTCATGCATTGGATCTCTCAGGCCGTAGGAGAATCACGGCATTAAGTTTAAAATGATCAACCACAAGACAAAAAGGAAAGCAAGCTAAAATTTGTCAAGTAGAAAGCGTGAAGTGTCATGAAAACCGTTTTAGGCAGTTCTCACGAAGAGGATGTGTCGTACTTTGACGTGAAGAAATGGAGAATATGCCGAAGAAACAAGTAATTGTTGGATAAAGAGTAGAATTTTGGGGGTAAAAAGGACGAGTTTCTTTTCAGCTGCGATAACTAGAAACAAAAACTTGATTAAATAGCAAGTCGAAAACCCAAAAGAGCATGAATTAACGACCAAAGTCATGAATGGACATCCAACAGCATGAAAACCAAATAAATTTACACAAGCCATTTACCGAAGGCAGGCGTAAACCAACTGCATCAAATTCAAGTTATCTTAGTAGCCTACCAAACCAATCAATGATTGATACAAAAGAACGCCTGCAGATGAGCATCGCATTATAAACCAAATTGCTGGAAATTGCAGGCCCTCTCCATAACATGAAATGGAAGACCAGCTGAAAAATTTGGCCACAAGCGGAACCTGAATTACCGAGCACGCGTTGCTATATCGCTTGGCCTCAACAGCAAAGATCAGCTCAAGACCAGCGACCGGACTTTCAAACAACTTACATCGTCATGGCGGCTTAGCAGCTGGCAGCTTACGTTCATTTACGTCGGCTTGGTTGAATATTCAACGTCACATCAAGTTAGTGCTTGCGATACCAATAATACCGCTACGACGGCGTTGCTGGGAGCGTACGTTCTTCTAAATTGACTTTGCTTAACAACTGTCACGTCGAGTTGGAGCATCCTTAACATTCACCGTCACGTCGAGTTGGAACATCCTTAACATTCACCGTCACCTCGAGTTGGAACATTCTTAACATTCACTGTCACCTCGAGTTGGAACATCCCTAACATTCACCGTCACCTCGAGTTAGGGCAGGTCCTGGCCCTGCTGAGTAAGAGAACGCACGAGCCTTACATGTACTACGCAGCTAGAGAACGAAACGCCGTGTTCTGCGCAGCAAAAGGAACGTATAATTGACGGCTCAATCTCTTTAGTAGGTGAAGGACGCACGATGCAAGGTGTGGGACCAGTAATAAATCAACAAACTCGATGTATTTTGTTAGCAAGTTTAGTCACTATACGTAGTGACCGTGGACTGTGATAAAGAGCACGAGAGAATCACGGGAAAAGTTGTTGGTTGAATTCTCGGCGATGCCAGCCCGGTGATTTCCCGCTGGGGAAATGAAGAACTCAGCCATACTACCCCTCACTACACAGGCGCCGGAAATGAGTGCCTGCTAAACTGGAGGTTGCTGTCATAGAATTTTAGTGTTTGTTATAATGCATATCAAAAACAAATGTGCATAAAACTGAATCAGGCTTGATTGGAATAAAACATCCTGAATTGTAACAAATGTAAACATTTTGGCGAGTCTGAAAATTTTATTCTAATGTTGTGTTACTGGAAAATGATGCAAAGAGGAAAGAAGTTTTGATGAATTTAACATTTTGACCGCAGTCTGTTAAACTGAATTTCAAAATTCAGCTCAAATTTAAAGTCAATTGTAGTACACAATTTTGAAAATAGTAAACATTACCTGGATCGTGCCTCCATTTAGCATGTATGAAAATTGAGGTTGTGACTACTGGTCGTTCAGAAGCCTTATGAAATTCCCCTCTGTGGCCACCCGTGACGCACGTTGTAGTCAGTGTTGAACCACTGTTTACTTCAACTTTAAATTCAGCTTCATATATTGCACAAAACAGGAAAAAACGTATTTTGTACCTCGGGTGAACGTTTGCATAACTGATGCATATAAAAGTCCAAAAAATATGTTTTCAATGAAAAAAATATTTTCAAAGCTACTGGAAAACATGCGAGGAAAAGGTCTTACATGCGATTAGCCATTAACTGCCCAAATTATTTTAAGCATATTCGCAATATCACATTCACTATTATTACACTGACGCTGGAATCAGGATATCACCAACATCAAAATGAGGACGGAACTACCGTCGGGCAGAAAGCTTAAAAAAATTACTTTATGGCACAAATTTGACAAGAAATAAATTGTGTGTAGCATTTTTGGTGCGTGTGCCATATATGGCACGTTGGTTAGGTAAGGGTTGACTTGTGTTGTTCGTACGTAGTAATGCATGCTTTATTTCGGTAGTCTGCCGATCTCTTTCTGCAGTTCTTCCCTAGTTCCTTATAACATTGTTATGAATGTCGCCTCGAAATCGATGAAGTCTTTATAACGGTGACCGCAATTGGTTAAACCAAAGTTCAATATTCAACTCAAATTTTAAGTCAATTGTAATAAGCAATTTTGAAAGTAGCTAACATCAACTGGATCGTGCCTTCATTTAGCTTCAAGAATTTATGAAAATTGAGCTTGTGAATACTGGTCGGTCAGCAGCATTATGAAAATACCCTCCGTGGCCGGCAATAAGACAACGTAACGTATTCAAGTGCTATTAGGAGAGCCAGTTGTGCTTCTCCGACGACGTCAATGGTTAGAAACTTCGGCCCTAGGCAACGCTAACTGATGAAGGCAGACTGTAGGAAAGCATCAAAACACAACGCTCACAGGCACCTTACGAAGGCACGAAGAACCGTAACAGCAAAATAGCTGAGCGCTCGGAAACACAAAGATGAACGAATACCAAAGGAGAAAAATACAATGAATATAATAAAAAATTTACTACATTTTACCCAACAATAACGTTATCATATTGTATTTACGGAGAAGGGGTTGAAGATATAACTTTAGGCATTCGAAAGTCACGTCGACTGAAGCAACACTTAAGACACGTGTGCTCGTTCCGACACCACGTGCGGGACCAAGCCTGCACCAAACACTCCGTTACAGTCAATGCGGGCAGACTGTAATCTGCACCTGGTCAGTTCAAGAGATTTGTTAGAATGGAGTTTCCAAAATATGATGAAGAGGACGACCTCCCTGCCTCCCTGCCTACGACTAGGAGAACATCCAGAGACAAAAACTTCAGTATTATCACTGAATTCGCACAGGGAAAATCTGAACACGGTGAAGAGTGACACAGGTAAGTAATGTTTGTACTACTTTCATACACACCAAATGGGAAATTACTACTTTATGGCACATACCAGTCTAGATTTCAATTTGTTTTGAACAGATAATTGACTAGTCTTCCAACTATTCTCATGCCTACATACAACTCTGCAGCAAAACCTCGTACATCTTAACACGTTAACTGCGGCGGGTTAAACTGAAATACAATAATCATTTCAAAATAAATTCAATTTTAACTACACACATTAAAATGAAAAGAAAAGATGAATTGGAGCGCGCCTTCATTCGATGTTCATGGGGTGTGAGTGAAAATGCAGTTTTAACCTCTGGTGGGTCACCTTAGGCATTATGGAAATCCCTTCAGTGACCACCGGTGAGTCACCAAGCTGTCGAAGTGTTAGAGAGACTCACTGAACGCATCGAACAAAGGGTACGCAGTGAGCTATGAAACCAAAGACTCTCCCCACTGAAGTTTACAAGTCCAAGTGCATCACGCTATTGTAACAGCAGCTCTTTGCGCCAAAAAAAGCCGCGATTCTCAATGCACAGACGAACTTTTNGGAACATTCTTAACATTCACTGTCACCTCGAGTTGGAACATTCTTAACATTCACTGTCACCTCGAGTTGGAACATCCTTAACATTCACTGTCACCTCGAGTTGGAACATCCTTAACATTCACTATCACCTCGAGTTGGAACATCCTCAACATTTGCTGTCACCTCGAGTTGGAACATCCATAACATCCACTGTCATCTCGAGTTAGAGCAGGTATTTGCCCTGCGGAGTAAGAGAACGCACGAGCATTACATGTACTACGCAGCTAGAGAACGAAACGCCCTGTTCTGCGTAGCAAAAGGAACGTACGTAGAATTGACGGCTCAGTCTCTTTAGTAGGTGAAGGACGCACGATGCAAGGTATGGGACCAGTAATGAATCAACAAACTCGGTGTTTTTTGTTAGCATGTTTAGTCACTATACGTAGTGACCGTGGACTGTGATAAAGAGAACGAGAGATTCATGGGAAAAGTTGTTGGTGCAATTCTCGGCGATGCCAGCCCGGTGATTTCCCGCGGGGAAAATGAAGAACTCAGCCATACTCTACACAGGCGCCGGAAATGAGTACTTACTAGACTGGAGGTTGCTGTCATTGAACTTTGGTGTTTGTTATAATGCATATCAAAAACAAATGTGCATAAAGCTGAATCAGGCTTGATTGGAATAAAACAGCCTGAATTGTAACAAATGCTAACATTTTGGCGACGCAAGCGAGTGTGAAAATTTGGTTCTACTGTAGTGTTACTGGAAAATAATGCACTGGGGCAAGAAGTTTCAATACATTCAACGCGGTGACCGCAGTCGGTTAAACTGAATTTCAATATTCAACTCAAATTCAAAGTCAATTGTTGTGAGCAATTCTGAAAATAGTAAACATTAACTGGATCGTGCCTCCATTTAGCTTTAATTCAAGTATGTATGAAAATTGAGGTTGTGACTACTGGTCGGTCAGAAGCCTTATGAAATTCCCTTCCGTGGCCACCGGTGGCGCACGTTGCAGTCAGAGTGTTGTACTACTGTTTACTTCAAATTTAAAACCCAGCTTCATATATTGCACAAAACAGGATAAACGTCTTTAGTAACTTGGGTGAACGTTTGCATAACTGATGCATGTTTAAGTCCAAATAATATGTTTTCAATGAAAAAAGTATTTTCAAAGATACTGGAAAAACATGTGAGGAAAAGGTCTTACATGCGATTAACCATTAACTGCATAAATTATTTTACGCATATTCATAATATCACTATTATTACACTGACGCTGGAATCAGGTTATCACTAACATCAGAATGAGGACGGAACTACCGTCGGGCAGGAAGCTTCGAAAAATAAGTTTATCGCACAAATTTGACAAGCAATAAATTGTGTTTAGCATTTTTAGTGAGTGTGCCATATATGGCACGTTGGTTGGTTAAGGGTGAACTTGTGTTGTTCGTACGTAGTAATGCTTGCTTTTTTTTTCGGTAGTCTGCCGATCTCTTTCTGTAGTTCTTCCTTAGTTCCTTATAACATTGTTATGAATATCGCCTCGAAATCAATGAAGTCTTTATAACGGTGACCGCAATTGATTAAACCAAAGTTCAATATTCAACTCAAAGTTTAAGTTGATTGTAACAAGCAATTTTGAAAAGAACAAACATTAACTAGATCGTGCCTTCATTTAACTTCAAGTATTTATGAAAATTGAGCTTGTGAATACTGGTCGGTCAGCAGCATTATGAAAACCCCCTCCGTGGCCGGCAATAAGACAACGTAACGTATTCAAGTGCTATTAGGAGAGCCAGTTGTGCTTCTCCGACGACGTCAATGGTTAGAAACTTCGGCCCTAGGCAACACTAACTGATGAAGGCAGACTGTAGGAAAGCATCAAAACACACCGCTCACAGGCACCTTACGAAGGCACGAAGAACCGTAACAGCAAAATTGCTGAGCGCTCGGAAACACAAAGATGAACGAATACCAAAGGAGAAAAATACAATGAGTATAATAAAAAATTTACTACATTTTACCCAACAATAACGTTATCATATTGTATTTACGGAGAAGGGGTTGAAGATATAACTTTAGGCATTCGAACGTCACGTCGACTGAAGCAACACTTTAGACACGTGTGCTCGTTCCGACACCACGTGCGGGGCCAAGCCTGCACCAAACACTCCGTTACAGTCAATGCGGGCAGACTGCAATCTGCACCTGGTCAGTTCAAGAGATTTGTTAGAATGGAGTTGTCAAAATATGATGAAGAGGACGACCTCCCTGCCTCCCTGCCTACGACTAGGAGAACATCCAGAGACAAAAACTTCAGTATTATCACTGAATTCGCACACGGAAAATCTGAACACGGTGAAGAGTGACAAAGGTAAGTAATGTTTGTACTACTTTCATACACACCAAATGGGAAATTGTTACTTTATGGCACATACCAGTCTAGATTTCAATTTGTTTTGAACAGATAATTGACTAGTCTTCCAACTATTCTCATGCCTACATACACCTCTGCAGCAAAACCTCGTACATCTTAACACGTTAACTGCGGCGGGTTAAACTGAAATACAATAATCATTTCAAAATAAATTCAATTTTAACTTCACACATTAAAATGAAAAGAAAAGATGAATTGGAGCATGCCTTCATTCGATGTTCAAGGGGTGTGAGTGAAAATGCAGTTTTAACCTCCGGTGGGTCACCTTAGGCATTACGGAAATCCCTTCAGTGACCACCGGTGAGTCACCAAGCTGTCGAAGTGTTAGAGAGACTCACTGAACGCATCGAACAACGGGTACGCAGTGAGCTATGAAATCAAAGACTCTCCCCACTGAAGTTTACAAGTTCAACTGCATCACGCTATTATAACAGCAGCTCTTTGCGCCAAGAAAAGCCGCGATTCTCAATGCACAGACGAACTTTTATTACTCGACAGAAATATTTCTTTCGTTTGCTCACACGAACTCTTCGCATAAGATCACGCTGCACCAAAATCATAAGTATCGACTCGAATCTAAGCGTCATTTGGAAAAATAGTTACACGCCCTAAGCCTACGAACGTCTCATAGAAATTGTATGAATTTCTTGATTAGAATTACTTGCGTTCTTTGTGTTCGGAATGAGTTACAGAATTATAAATGTGTTTAGCTTCGAGTTAGCTAACCAACTTTCAAGTTCGAGTCAGCTTCGAGTTCCCGGATAGTTACAAAATTTTATGAAAACTTTTCCTCAATTTTTTTAAAGCTCTCCCAAGGGCACCAGCGAACGTTCAGAAATAGAAGATCATTCAGAACTTCGCAAAGAAAACCCGATGTCTAGAAATTCTGCCCGTGATCTGTGTATCCGGAGATTCTGTACCGTTAACCCGCCGTCTGAAAATACTACACAATGAACTCAACATCTGGAAATTTTGCTGGAAGAACCCATTGTTCAGAAATTATGTACCGTACGCCCAATGTGCTAAAATTCTGGAACAGGAACCCTTAATCCGGAAATCCGGAACCGTGAACCCAATATGCGACAATTACACAGCAAGAACCCTCTGTCCGGAGAATTTGCAACATGATCCTAATGTCCAAAAATTTTGCACCATGAACCCTATATCCGTAAACTCTGCACTCTAAACCCAACGTTAGCCAGGCATTCTGTGAATTGAGCAACACCCGGGCATTTCCGTTCATCGGATCCTACCATTTTCATTGATCGAACTGCACCACATTCAGGATTTGGCAGCACAGCATCTAAATTCAGACGCTGGAACATTCAACAATCAGATATGAGTGTAGTACCCACCAACGTTTGAGCAGCATTGAAATAACAGTTCTACTTGATGCTTTGATCGCGCGTAAGAAAATAAAGTACGTCCGTTGACGCAAGTTAAATTTCATACATCCGACACACGAACAGCACCGGCACACTACTGTACAAGTCTCACTTAACAAAACACGTTTTTAACAGACCATTGTTCATAGTCATTTTATTAACCGCGAGTTATAATCCTCAAATTTACATAAATATATTTGCATAATTTGTTTCGCATAAAATCCTAAACATAGTTGTCCTCGTCTTATTTTACAACGAAATCGTTAGTTTATTGCTGCAGCCACTCACTGTAGCCGAGGTTAATTTAACGTATTACGAGAATTTGAACGCAGATCTAAAAATATCACCAATTTTCGTCTTCATTAAAACTATGGAGAACCTGTCAAAGTTTTGCGAAATACTTAAGCAAATACAACTCAAAAACGACAATGAATTGACAAGCTGCCGTAGATTCTAGTCACATCCTAATCATTAGAGTTTCTAGTAATAATTTTTAACACAAAAGCAGTCACGAAGTAGTCATTATTGACTGCACACATTCAGTCAAATTATACACCGGGTAGCCATACAGCCCTAAGCTCCTCCTGCAAAAGAAAAACCCTTGTCATTTTTCAATTGAGTTATATAATGGATTTCACATAAACCTATTTCCAAAGGACTTAGAGACCTTTCAATTCTAAGTAAAAGCTCAAGCTGAAACCACGAAACGAATAGCAAAAATTGTGCGAAAGTCACGCGACAGAGAGCGAGAAACATTGATAAGGCAACGATTGCTTGGAGACTCTTTCGTTCGAGTTAACTAAAATCAAAAGCACACGCCTTTACTCCGACTGAGTTATTCTGTTCAGCTAGAAACAATACAATCGACTCAAACCCATGAATAAATGTCCTCAGCAGTACAAAATTTTTGAATAGCGACACTTGGAATCTTTCCCTCGCTCCTCCCAACATAAGACCACTGCACTACTGGGAGGAACACAACGAATTCCTCTCTGCAGCAGGAGTACAGCGCCCAACGTGTCATAGCCTCATCTGCGCACTGATGTCCCGCCCAACGAACTATACTCGTACGTGTTCACTCACGACACACCCAGAGTACACAGCACGCAGTAAACGAAATGGCTGTTTCTTTTTGTGTCTACATGTCTACACCTGGCTTCTTTATCCTCCTACTACAAAGTCTTCCTTCGGTAAGAAATTACAAGCCCTCCCATTAAGGAAGGCGACAACACCCAGTGGCATGCATGCAATAGAAGAAGACATGTGAGCAAGTGACATGCCGAGGAATCCAAGAATTTGTCACCAACATTATGACTAAGTCTCTAGTCAATTAAACAAGCACGCAGCCAATCAACATTGTACCACTCCCCTCTTTAACTTCTGCCAGGCACCGCGGAATGACGAAGGCAGCTGATGATGTTTTAGACAGAAACGCTTCCCCTAGTGCAAAGCTTCAATTATGTCGGTTAGATTACAAGTTAGTTTAACCATCCTTAACCGCAACAAAGATTTCACAAAAAGAGGAAAGGAGAAAGGCACCATTTGGCAAGGAGTCAAGAGAACGGAGGAATCTATCCACAAGGTGTGTTCCCACACAAGACCTCCAGCGCACAGAAACCATAAGCTGAGAAATAAGTTCATGAAACGAAATGAAATTTAAAAAATAGTTCGTGCTGAAAAACAGGACCACAGCAACCGAAAAAAACATGATCCGATACAAAACCAAAACTCCATTCTATTTCCACAAAAGGATACCACCAGCTCGGGGCCTCACAACAAAGCATCGATTCCAATTCTGTAAGAATGAGAGCGTCGAGTCGCCCAATCGTGTAAGCTGACGAGGCAAATGATAGACCGACATCTTCCCCTCCAGTGGACGCAGCGTTGACGGCCGAACGTCCGTCCTTACAGGAGGCTTGGTTTGCCTTCCTAGAGCTCTCCACTGCGGTGCTGTGTCCCTCGCTCGTGTGTGCTGCATGCCATGTCGTACACAGGACGTTGTGAACACGTGGGTGTAGGTGTGAGCGTGAGCACGTGAGCGTGAGCACGTGCGCGTGAACATGCGTGCGACACGACACATTAGCAACAAACTACAAACCAACAGTCGAGGTTGGGTTAAGCAACTGCAGTCGGAAATCTCACAAAAATTCCCGAAGTCATTTCAGTGGCCAAACAGAAGCATAAGAAGAGTTTAAACCTTCAATCTAAACGGGAAGGCAAGCGGGAGTGGGCGAACTGAAACTTGAGCGACATCGCTTGAACATCGATAGCATTAGCTGAAATTTGCCGGCCAGAAAAAAGTTCGGAGAAGCTGAAATTAGCAACCTTGTAACACAATCACGCCTATGAGAACTGCTAATGACTCGTATGCACCGTAAAGCTAGTAAATGAGCTTTTCTTAACCCTAACTCTAAGCTTACAAAACGATAGCTGCCACCAAGCAAATATAAAGAAATATTACACTAGAAAAATACGTATTTTCTACTGTACTGACTGGTCCCTAATACAGACGCGGTGCAAGAGCAACCAAGCTTAATTAACGAGAAAAATTTTAACCGTGGGTGACGTGGAAGCTTTTATGATGCAACTGCGACTCTATTAAGCAATTTCACTCGACTAAGATACACTGACGGGAAAAAAATATTTCCTAAGCTTGGTTTGCTTCGCTATGAACTTATAAGAATTACCACGGCAGTCGCATCAACAAAATCAAGAAGATGCACAATACTCTCTTACGATAAATAAAAAAAATAGCTAATGCAAGTCCCCGCTCAGAAGAATATGGCAGAATCTTTCTCTATTTGCTGCTAGATAGAAAACCCTTACAAGTAGACCGAGGGATAATCTTATTGCTTCTTTTCTGATAATTATGCGGCTCAATAAATAGGAATTAAACACGTCAATTCAAGGCAAAAAGCGACTAAATTGAAAAGAACGTCACGTGAAAATATTATGGAACGTTGAGTGTCGATACTCCTAAATTTCCGAGTATCTGCCGTCACATAAACCGAAGCGATCACAAGTGGTCGTCAACTCGCGCAGCACCGACCAGCAGGCGTGGCAACGAAGAGTACTAAACATAGAAGCTCAAAATGCAGTGACGTTAACATTACATTAGCTGAAGTGAGCGTAATAAATGCACAACTCATCACACTGACCGATCTCGGGAAATTGCACTACTATCAGGAACTAGATAGGCTGCGGTGACAACACAATTGTTTCAAACTAATTTAGGGGGAATTTATCGAGTTTTCGAGATAGCCTCCAATTTTAGGCTACACCGCTGAATGTTGCACTTGTTGACGGTAAAAGATCGCGCTTCACAAGATTACGTTGCAGTTGTGTCCAGTAATGCGACGTGTTACAGGCCAACATTGTTGAGTGGAGGAATAAAGCATGAGCTCTCAATATTCGCTCAGTGAACAAGAAATCATGCGCTGTACTAATTCATCACACATCAAACCGTGACACTGAACTGGAAAGATACAGGTACCGGGACAGGTATAGAATGAACTTCAACACTTTAAAGAACATGACCATCAAAAACCGCGAGGGTGATTAAGGTTACATAGGGGTCATCTGGAATATCTACGACAGTCATTCCCAAGACGAGGATTATTTACGGCGATGCACATTTTAAGCTTTTCCCACGGCTTCGAAAAGGACTACACGGATACTCAACAACAAATCTATTTTCAAAACTAACTACCGGGAGTGGTGGAACGGGGGGAATCTACAAGGTAAACGACAAGAAGAATGAAAAGTAATCCAATAAAAAATGCGGCTGATTTTTACAGTTGCTATAAGTATTTTCGATATTTCAGTTATGTTAACCAGTAATTTTTGAAATGGGTTCTAGATTACATTCGGCGCTCTCACCAAGTAGCCTTTAATGAACATTACACTGAGCCAGTACGACTACAAAATCAAAGACAAATGTTGACTTGGATGGGCGCACCAGCTAGAACATCGGAAAATTTTCTGCTTAAAAGTCAGCTGAAATATGAGGCTTGGTCAACACCTAATTTTCGCGATCTGCTTTCTTATCAAGTCCCACACGAACAACACGCAGAGAATACTGAAAATTGTTTGCAAACGATGCACGTCGCTAAATCTACAACACGACCTCGATGTCAACTTCCAAGGGACACAAGATCTCGATGTCAACTTCCAAGGGACACAAGATCTCGATGTCAACTTCCAAGGGACACAAGATCTCGATGTCAACTTCCAAGGGACACAAGATCTCGATGTCAACTTTCAAGGGACGCAAGATCTCAACGTCAACTCCAAGGATCACTTGGAGTTGACACAGCAATAATACGCGCTAATAAACACGAAATCTGTTAGTATTCGTCACTCGGTATTCTGAGGAATTGCGAGTGGTTGCTTTTGCTTTTAGAGTCACAACAGTATCGAACACAATAGAAAACCAGTTACGCAGTACTCAGTTTACTGGTAAAGTTAAACTCAGAACAATTAATTAAATTATAGCTCCAAAATAATTAGCTTTCAATTCATAGTAGTAGAAAGAAAGATAATTGCGATTATGCCCCAAAATTATTATTTTATCTTTTAAGATAATTCATAGAAGTAATTGCTCTAGAGTACCACGGTTTAAGGTCATCAACATCACAATTAATCTACGGCTATTTGTAGACTTGATGTTTTTTTACTTAAATTTAAATTGAGAAAGAATTTCCGAGTCATAAATCGAATTTCTAAATATTTAACGTCATGTCGGTTCAGCAGGCGGCTGAATTTCCCAACAACTTGGCCACGCTAAGCGTAATTTGGCCTCGCTCGTCCGAAAAATCAATCCCAGCGAATAAACATAAATTAATATTTGGTCTAATTGTACATAGCGTAATGAAGTTCACTTACAAGACCTCTCGATACCCACAATACCGCTCCGATGACGTAATTGTCAGAAAATATTGAGCGACAGAAACCCAACACAAGAATGAGGTTCCTCAGTGTCATGTTACTGTCATGAACGCATGGCGGCAAATCGTACACGGTCATATAGAAATATAATTGGTACAAATCGTACGTCAATACACGGTTACATTGAAGTGTCATTGGTACAAATCGTACGTCAATACACGGTTACTTTGAAGTGTCATTGGTACAAATCGTACGTCAATACACGGTTACATTGAAGTGTCATTGGCACAAATCGTACGTCAATACACGGTTACATTGAAGTGTCATTGGTACAAATCGTACGTCAATACACGGTTACATTGAAGTGTCATTTGTGCAAATCGTACGTCAATACACGGTTACTTTGAAGTATTATTGATACAAATGGTGCGTCATTACACGCTCACATTGCAGTATTATTGATTGAAAACCAATCACCCAAGGATACTTTTTTCAGGTAAACATAGAGGAAATTCACATGAGATTGAGTCAGAAATTACTACATAGCAGCTATACACGAATATATAAGATGACATAGAGTAATATATGCGAGTGGTTCGCTATAGCTACGAATATGCAGTTGAGTAAATACTGTAGTAGAATAGTATAAGGAAAAGTAGATACATAGACTGGTCTAGACATGGCCATGCTAGAATGAAGTAGACAGTGTAGGAGAGACTAAATAATTCACCTTAAAAAGGTAGAAATATAAGACTAGCATCAACTTACCAAACGCTATAGAATTTTTCAATACAAAATTATATAGAAAATAGGCCTAAACAAGTAGATCAAGAAAGGCACATACAGCACTTTGAAGAATCAAAGCCGTAAAAGAACCTATAAATAACTCAAATGAGGAGAGGAGAGAAGTTTAAGCGTAGCTTACAAATATTTACACAATGAAGGCGATTTTAAAATAATATACATAATATCAAGAAGGCAAGAAGAAGCCGTTACCTACTCATAAAGGCATCAATATCGCTGGTATCAGCACACCAACCACATTGCAGTACACATGGTGGCTTCTGTTTTGCTGCACATATCATTCTATTGTCCCCTACAGGTCTCTGTTGAGTCAGCTCGCTTTGACCTATCTTAAAGAAAACCTCGGTACTTCAACTTTGGTGCGAATTTGAATGGCAGTGTTACCTACACATGGTTGTGCTTAAAGTTTCCTAATTCGCTTTTAAATACTTTTTGGTGCGTGAAATGCTAAATAAAATCGTAACGCCAGCCTATGTCATGAATTTCAATAGCAGTGTTACCTTTTAGTAGTGCACACCGTTGCTCAATTTGCATCTAAATGCGGTTCTATCGGGAAATGCTCTAAATTTTATTATCGAAGATCGTAACGTCAATATATGTCGTAAACTCCAAAGGCAGCGTTACGTAAGGTTGTACACAAAGCTCCACAATTCGCTTCTCAATACTGCTCTAGTGTTCATCAGAATTCCATTCTTCAATAATTCTTCACCCAATGAGCACAGCTTCACTCAGGCCGTTGAGGCACGGCAGCGTGACATTTCCACGATATTTCACCACGTAATAAACGAAAAAACTGAAGGCGACAGCCACACACATGCGTGAGCCCACACACCCAACACTGTAAGTCCCGAGTACCACGATAGTTTAAGCGAATAACTTCTGTACAGTTGTGTTGCACAAGAGCTCGACGAGATGAGCAGGGAGAGACACAGCTGCCGTGGGTGCGAGGGGCATCCAGTGCTGT
>JACJUY010000729.1:253264-272027 GCA_014220935.1 Platorchestia sp. MABIK | reverse complement strand
TGAAAAAATAATAGGGGCTAAAAAAAAGACAACAGTAAATTAAAATGATGGTCCATGACAAAACGAAATCGAATTCTACTGTATTTCAATAAAAGGAAGACTTACCCAAACATCGCATTGGGACCTCATACATCCTCTGGAAGCGCTCATTCCCATAACTGCAATAGTTGGATCCTCCTGAGGGGTTTCAATATGATGTATATATACATTCTTTTTTCAAACAATAATTTGTGGCACTTATAAATAAACCTGGTTAATTGTCAACAAATTTTGTATTTCAAGACACTCTTTGCTCTTCAGAAAGAATTTCATCCTACATTCGAGTTTTATGAACATACAAGGAGTGTTAGCACAAGCGGATGCCCATTCTCACATGACTTGAGCTGCTACCATCACCCCATTAGTGTGCTACGCCGAAAATTGGAGTGGGAAGTTGTGATTCTTGAAATTTTAATTTTGTGTGGGTAGATCAAATTTTTAAATCAGTTTTCAAAAATTTCGTGTATGTTCGTCTATATCAGGGGTTCCCAACTTAGGGTGCTCGCTCTCCTGGGGGTGCGAGACGATCTTCTAATGATTGTCTAATATATGGGGAGCGAGAAAAGTCCAGGTGAATAATAAGATATTGGCTATATGTTGGCATTTTTGTTTCAAGGAGTACGAGGTTCGAATCAAATTTCTTTAGGAGCGCAGGGCGAAAAAAGTTGAGAACCCCTGGTCAACATACCTGCCGATGTACCTTGTGTGAACTTTATCACTTGCATTGTCACTCTGTAACCGAACCGGCTTGTTAACGCACAACGCATGCTACCTACTCCAAATCAACCATATTTTTTGATTCTCTCTTGATTGTTTTCAGTGCAGATAATTGTTTTTTATCATAGCCGATTCGCTATGTAATTTTTCAACGTTGTAATTTTATACGGCAAATTACTACTAATCTCGTTCTGCTGGTTTCTGACTGATGTTCGATTGACCTAAAATAATCATCCGATCTTGATTTACTATCATAGGATTTAAGGCAACTTTACTCAATTCGTGTTCTCGGAACGATGTTTTTACCATTAGTAATTTGAAACTTATTTTTTCCACGAGATATGAAAGTATTTACAGATAAGGACGACTCAGTAATGATTTATAATGTCCCGTTTAGTATCAAGTACTTCATAAATGCATGCTAAATTCTCGGATGAAGAAATGCATGCATCGGAATTTCATGTCACCTAAGGCCTCCGTCACACGGAGACCAAATGGTAAAGTTTCGTCATAATCATCTACAGTCAGCGGCACTACTCGGTCTGTCCAGGGCCACGAAACAATCAGATTTCAGCCTTAGTTTGACCAAAATGGTCCCAAACTTAGGCTGAAATCTGACGGTTTCGTGGCTCTAGACAGACCGAGTAGTACCGTTGACTGTAGATGATTGTGACGAAACGTTACCATTTGGTCTCCATGTGACGACGGCCTGAGGGGCGCCAGTACCCTTAGTGTAGGTTGGACAAACCTAACTTAAGCCTACGGCCTATCCTATGCCATCTGTCAATACACCAGCATCTCGTGGTAAAAATACGCTCAAAATAAGTAGCGAAAATACTCTGAAAATATCTAGCTGTGAAAATATCGTCGCAGCGCCTATTGACGCGCGTCCTCCGGAACAAAATCTATCACAGATCGAGTGACCATCTCACATCAATCGAACATCAGTCAAGAAATTGGCAGAATGAGGTTGGCAGATTAGATTAGATTATTAGTCAGTTTAAGCCTCCATATCCGTAACAAAGGCGATCCAAAGAGAGAGGAAGAAAGAAGGCACCATTTAGTATGGAGTTAAGGAAACGTGGAATCTATGCAGAAAAGGCATTGAAACAGTAAGTTGAGAAAGAAGATTATGAAACAAGATCAAAGTTGAAGAAGAAAGTAGTAGGTTCTGAAAAAGAGGATAGCAGTGAACCAAAAAAAGGTGGTCCTTAACATAACAAAAAAATTTCATTTCAACAAAAAGAAGGCCTACCTAATCCCTAGCTCGGGCCCTCACATTTTCCATCCTGGGAGTGCCAATTCCCAGATACAATAGTTGTATCCCCCTGAGGGGAATGAGGTTTGCAATATTGATTAATAATATCGTTGGCCGTATAAAATTACAACGTGGGGAATTACTTAGCTGTGCGGCGTAGCATGTATTTACACTGGAAAATAGTCGCACATAAATCACTTGACTTAGCAGAGTTGAGGTAGCCAGTGGCACAGCAGGCGACCCGTGTTGCGCAAAAACACGGATAAGGATGTATCATTCCATTAAGCCTGATACATATCATCTTGTACATTGGTTTTCCAATGTCTTATGCCCCCAGGTTACAGGAACGGTTACCCCCGGTCAATCCGGTAACTATTTCCGATACTTGGGTAGAGTGGGGAACTGTGGCTGAGTTCTCCCTTCTCCCAACGGGGAGAATCACCGGTCGGCAACGCCTGGATTCGAACTGTCGACCCTTCCGCGCTCTAAACCACTCGACCACGGTGACCACCCAGCAGGTTCGGTTACAATAATAATACGAATGACAAAAATTCAAAGGGCTTTTCGACAGAAATATTAACTAACTCACACTTAGTCTTTGAGCGCAAATTTACCAAATCCACCTACTTACATAAAGCAATGAATTGAAGAATCACGACTTACGCAATCTTCGAGAAAAATTTAAATGCGCCTCGATATATTGATTGGAGCGCGACTGACGATAGAGTAGGCTTAGGCTTAGGCGAGCACGCTTTATATAGCCCTTAGACCGGATGTAGGAAAAATATTGCCGAAGTCAAAACGAGTTTTAGAGTTTTGAAGATTATAAATTTTTAGAAAATGAAAGGATCTTTTTCTGGGCATCACAAGTTTAAAAAACTCAAAAAACGCAAAAAGACCGAGAACTTTATAATAAAAGTAGAAATTATGCAACAGGAAAAAAAAAGTTCAGTAAAAGTTTGCGCACCGTTCTAACGTAGATCAGAATATAAAAACTCATGTACTTAGTGTAAAAGAAATATCTGAAAAAAATGCGTACCTGACGTACAGTTTACGATAACACTAAGCAACACTGATAGCACTTATCACAACATTGAGCATCCGACGGGCCATCATAAAGTTGAATCATTATATGATGACCTTGCGTGATGCAACTGGAGAATATCGAGGAATAAATGATTTACTACGGTAGTTATTACCGCCACACTGAAGTGTACATTGAAACGGTTATCGCATGCATCAGATGTGTAACTCACGCTTTGACAAACTGCTCCTGAAATCCGATGAGTCACATATTTCCGGCTGAGTTTTACGATGTCAGCCATCAGTTTCTAAGCGACGGTAATTCTTCCGCTTAAGCTTGTCGAAAATTTGAAAAAAAACGGGAATATTGAATTCCTATGAAATTTTGCCGAATGAGAATAATCATGTTTGGTAGGCGACGTATAAACTATCTCGGTAAATTCCTTCTACTGTACTGCAGGGAGCGAAGACCAAACTCTAAAGCTTCATATGAAACAATCATTCGAATAACGTCCCACGTTTCTCACAACAAATTGAAGATTAGAAAAAATATGATGACCAGAGGAATATTAAAATATGATTGTGCTCATTGAAATCGCGAGTTGTAACGTTGTAGAAATAAAAATCTGAAAATTTGATTTCAAATCGCGGAATTCTTAGACTCGCTCGTTCGAAAGTCGATACTCAAATGGGTAACGCGTTTCTGATTATATGTTTAGGATCCGCTGAAAAGCTAAAGCAATAATTTTTTACACAACACAAACTTCATACGTTTTATAACAAAGGTTTACTCACTGGTAAAATAAAGGATAAAGAAAACTCAATGTCCCCGCTATCAATTTTTACAGAAGTTACATTTCAAGTAATTGAGCTGCTAGGCAGGCGGTGACAAATTTTAGAGCAGGTGTCACGGAAGGTAAATGCAGAGAAATTAATGAACTTCAATTAATTCAGAGGTTGTCACTCCCAGTGCATATGTGTCAATATGATCAAGGCCTGCAGACTGTTCTCCTTTGAAAACAGTCAGGTCTTTGAGCCACGAGAGCAAGGTTTATTACAGCGTGCAATCGCAGCTGAGGTTAAGAGCAGTAAAACTGTGTTTTACAACTTCCTGAAAACCCCAAAATTTTACGAAACAGCCAGATTTAGAGGTAGGCAAAGAAAAATCCCCAGTATTGAGTAAGGAAATCTGTAGGGTTATCAAGATAGAAGGCGATCTTCGAGATATATAGATTAAGGCGCTCCTTGATGTCGCATTCCAATAACCCATTAGGCGACATCTAAGGAACAAGGGTTTGAGAAATAAAGTCTCAACAAAAGCCACGTCGGCCTTTATCGTACGAAGTAGACCGTTAAGTTTGTCAGTGAGCACTTGACATGGGACGTTAAACCGTTTACAGTTTGACAGGAAGCGCTCAACATAGGAAGTTTAGTTGAAAAGTAGAAAAGTTTTGTTCTCTAATGACAAAAAAATGACCTGGACGATTCTGATGGCTCCCAACGTTACTAGCACGATTAAGAGTAACCTCTGAGAAAAAAATGACGTAGACTATTCTGATAGCTTCCAACCTCTTGAAATATTTTTTACGCGGCACATAGGCGGAAGTTCCGTCATGGGATGGGGTCCCTTTTCCACCAGAGGTGCAATATAACATCAGGTTATCTTTCTTTCTTTCTTTAACATCCTTGTGCAGTGACGCCAAACAGAGGATTATTATGGTGACATGTTGAAGAAAGCATCTATTACGACGGGAGGATCCCGTTTCTGGGATGATGGGTAGTTTTTCTAACAGGATAGGGCAATGACCCACGATGCCCATCTGACCAAGATTTCTTTCCAGGAGAATATTTCTCTCTTTTTTGATATACAGCCTGTTTTCGATTTAAATCCGATGAGAACGTTTGGGGACGGATGGTAGGGAATGCGTACACAAATGAACAACAATTTGGGACAGTAAATGATGGTGATGCCTCATTGCTTGGGATAAAAATCTTCTTCTAACTCCATCCAAACATTCATTTCAAGTACATCGCAAATTATTTTCGAGGTCATCAGCAAGAATGCAGACATGGTTCTTAAACGAGTCTTTACTTTGTTACCTTGAACTTCGTTGTAAAAGTTGCTTTTTGATTAACTGGTCATCAATTTTTCATCAGCGTGAAAGACGCCTAGTTAAATATTTTAAATTAAATAACTTCGACAGAATTTGTTTGCCTTTTTCAACCTTTATCTCCACTAATGAGCAAACTTTAGTGGGAAAGCGTTCATTTTCTATTCTCGCAAATAACATTTTTTTCAATTTTTCAACTGACGTAAGCTTACGATCGTGATTGAATAAAATTTAGCCTCAAAGATGCGCTATGTTTTCTTAAGTGTTACATAAGTTCAGACGGTTAGTAGCAGCTTTAAGATAAAGTCCTGACAGATCCTCTTTTCTTGCGCTTCATAATGAAAAGCACATGCAGGAAATAATGAAGGCAAAAGACGCAAATTTGATCAAGTCGAGTCAGCAAATTATAAAGAACAGAGCACCTGAATGAATTTTTACTTTGATATTGACTATGGAATGAGAATAGAATAGTATAATGATAGAGGATATATTACGAGTAGTGTAATGGTGTTGGTGGTACGTGTCGCACAATTATAATAAACAATGAGAAAGCATCACACAACGGTAGACGTTGATCTAATACTTACTGACACATAAGTAATAGTCAGTTCTCCGTTGTTAAGCTCTTCTCACTGCATTCTTAGCTGTCGTCGCACTTGCTATGACGACGAAACTAGGCTAAAATACTTGATTTTTAGACACACATTGAGTCAGAAGCTCAAGTGATAGTACTTGCAGCACAAAATGGGTCCTTGAAATTCTCAAATCATTTTCAACAATACCGCGAGGCTGATTCAACAGTAAAGGCGAACCGATGAGAGTGCTCATCCCACTTAGTGAAACACCGTGAGTGTCTTGAAGTTATAAGAGCGCAAGGTAAAAAATCCTAGGAACGTATGAGAAACCGAACTCTTGATATCATACCGTCCGCATGAACGAAAAAAATAACTAATCCTACATAAAACGTTGAATAAAAATGAGCACACAGAGTTCACCCACGTTGAGTGACGAGTGTACATGCGCACCACTTGTTAACGCAACGACGAATGACCGCTCAGGGAAATGAACATCGCCTGCTGAGGGAGAGTTCCATTTAGATATTTGAATTAGATGTCCTGTAGGTTCCTTTTAGCTTTCTAATCAATCGATCTCTGAGACAATATCATATTCGGTGTTTTTTCACACGGTGTGGCTTCCCGGCACACTCGCATGCGGTACAAGGCGCGTTGCGTTTTCAACGCATAATTTTTTACATTTTTACTCCAAGTGAACTGCTCATCTTATATCCGTAGTTAGACACGGCTTCCACTCAATTGAGTAGCTATGATACTGGAACTGAAAGAACACAAAGTGTCACCACCAGGGTAAAATTCAGCCGTTGATATCAGCGCATCTTTGGTTAAAAGTGGGACTCGATGCAGAGTAGGCAGATGCCATTGATTGGTTTCCGGAAAAGCTCAAACTTGAAGAGCGTGGCAAGATAAATGCACGCGGGTTGTACTGCAACAACGACGTAAAATGGCAGAATCCCCTCGTGGAAGAAGTAATGATTTCGATTGAACAATTAGTTTAAGCCACCCTAACCGCAACAAAGGCGTTCCAAAATAAAGAAGTATGAATGCGCCATTTAGTACGGAGTTAAAGGAACGTGGAATCTGTGCAATAATGAATGTTCCTACACGAGATTCCCTGCGGGTAGAAACATTAAGTTATGAAGGGAGGCTATGAAACAAAATTAAAGTTAGAAAAGAATGTTAGAGGTGCTGAAAAGCAAGACAGCGGTGAACCGAAAACAGATGGCCATTGACACAAGTAAAAAGCATTCTATGGCATCAAAAAGAAGGCATATCTCGCTCTCGGCTCGGGACCTGACATTTCCCCCCTGAGACTACTTCTTCCTATTGATACAACAGTTGTATCCCCCCTGAGGGGCAGAGGTAATGAAATTCGTTTTATTAAATCGTAAGTTCTAGGAAAATTTTGAGACATCTGCTGCCTAAATGAGAATCCAAGATAAATATGAATAAATGTTCATGTGAACTTCGTTCACGTGAGCTTGTGAGGTGCACGAGCGATCTTGGGATTTCCAAGCTTTCTTCCAAAATTATGATGTTTAAAAGTCCTAAATTAGAATATTAAAAAGAATTTAGAATTGAAATATTCTAAAGTAGATTACTCAAAGAAAAAAAATTAAAATATTCGATGAATTAAAATTTGAAAATTCATAATTTCTAAATCAGGTTTCAAAACAAATTTAAAATATCGGTGAGTACTCATCACTGCAACACAGAGCAATGAAAGTAATGAAAAAATGGTTGCGGAAACATTTGTGGTGAAAGTAGGGTAAGCACAACACTTTTGAACAAAAAACTTTATTACTAAGAATAAGACTAATGGATTATACGGATATCATTAACCAACACATGTTTTTAAACTAAGATAAGCGCAGATCAATTTCATGGCAATGGATAAAAAACAATATCGATAATTTGGGCAGCAGTTCGGATGTGCATAGGTCATACATGTAATATCATCATCCACACGACTCATGCAATAACAAAAATACAACCACAGCAGAATTTGAGCCAAGGATGATCGTTATGTATCAATCGAAATCGTGAAAATAACGTTTGCCAATTTAGACACGTCGTCATCCAAGCGACTGACCCAGACAAGCGTTTGTAAAAATAAATACCGCGAAAATAGAATGCACCAAATGTCAATCGCTTTTATGAGAATGAATATAAATTTGTACAAGTCATTTTCACGACCTAGATCGAAAGCTAAAAATGCAATTATTCAAATGTTGATATCATGCCAGCCGCTTGGGCGATGACATGTCTCAATTGGCCAACATCATTTTCACGATATAGATTGAAAAATGAGCTTTTACTTTGATGTTGTAGCACTTTTGATATTGCATCAGTCACTAGGATGATGATGCCTTTAAATTAGTACACTTCACTTTCACGATCATGAACGAAAAATAAGGAGCAATTGTTCAAATTTTGATTTTGTTGCACGTTTGGAGATGAGCACGAAAGGATCAATTACAGTGCATGACGCACAAACATTGGGTGTTCTTCAGTCGCGACTGATCTACCATTAAACTCAACGTTGAGAGCTCAGACAAATCTGACGCTAGAGCAATATTGCAAGTAAGAAACTTCCAAGATCAAACGTCGTTTTCCAACTTCTGAATCATCAGAGAGCAGAAACTGGCACTACCTGTCACAACGAACAACAGAGAAAACTCAACAAACTCCTTTATAGATCAAGGTAACCACGTCATACAAAATGATAAAATAACAGCAAACAACACGTCGTCTAGAAATAAGACTAGATTGATGAGACCAAGTTGAACGCAAAACAAAAACCCTTTTAGTTCAGCAGCATAACTGGTCACTGATGCCAAGCAAAGCTCCAGCATATCCGCAACTTTGAAACGTCCCTAAAATTCGATCACATCATTCTTTCCCTAAGGTAGTCAATAGACACAAATGGCTAAGCGTCAGAACAAACGTCGACTTCGATGCCAGATTGTTTTTTTCTAGGTGATTTTTCATTTACATGACCAAGCGGCCACAGGTCCCAGAAATATTTTCACGAAAAATCAAGTGGGAAATACCGGTGTTGAAAAAAATTGTTTTTCATTAACACCTGTTTTTTCTAGGTGATTTTTTGCTTGCAAGAAGACCAAGCGGCCGCAGCCAACCTAGAAATTTGTCCACGAAAAAAATCAATTGGAAAATTATGGTGTCCTCTACTGCAGCAGCTGGAGCTAGAGACCAGGAGCAGTTTGCTCTGTCAGCCACGGTACCAACGTTTCTAGGCAACAAATATCTCGCACAGACATGAAGCCTTGACGGGGAAAAATTAATTCCTGAATCAAACATATTTTCATGAATACCCTGCGAGCAAGAGTGAAAGATTTATATTTGCTAATCAAATGTTAATGTGCAGAAACTATTTTTGAGGCTTTTCAGGTTTAGGAAGTTAGTCAAAAAGCACTTAAGGAGATGAAGAAGACATCTATTCTTACATATAATTTTCAACTGCACGGAACATGAATTCATTTTCAAACTTAATAAGTGAAACACATTAAAATATCCAGTCATCAAAGGAGCTACCAACAACTGGAAGATCACGCAGCCCCATGGAGACGTGCTTCCCTCAACAATTTATACATTCTCCACTTTAAAATACGAAATCTATATTCCAGCATCACTTCGCTTTCATAAGTATCCCGTAGACGCACTTTTCTAAGTTTCTAAAATGAAAACTTTTCAAGAATATAAACGTGGATCACGAAATTAAACCTCAGATGTTCAGTAAGCAATGCTGCTGGTCTACAGTGGTACAAGACTCGATCAACAGAAGTGTTCGCTGCAGTTGGGTCAAGCTGACATTTCATTACTTTGCATGTTAGCTTAAGCCTCCCTATCCGCGACAAAGGCGATCCAAAGAGGCGAAGAAGGAAGGCAACATTTAGTACACAGGTAAGGGAACGAGGAATCCATGCACAAGGTGCATAGAAAGAGTAAGTTGAGAAAGAAATTTATGAAACAAGATAAAAGTTGAAGAAGAAAGTAGTAGGTGCTGAAAAAAAGACAGCAGTGAACCATGAAAAAATATGGTCCTTAACAAAACAAAAACATATTCATATCAACAAACTGAACACGTACCTAATTCTCAGCTCGGAACCTCACATTTGTGTGTGCTTACGATATAAATCCTAACGCTTGAATGTTAGGTTCGACAATCCATAGTGTGCCTTTCCGTTATGATACAAAACAGACCATTACAAAAAAGCAGCGCTAGCAACAATAGAGTACACGTTGCACCCAACTTGTATCATTAACTTCTACACGAGCTCCTATCGTAAAGATGAATCTATCTGAACAAACATTCTCCCGGTCTACGGCAAAATCACTTTGAATTTACGTGTTAGAAAACTTATGTTGAGACATGATAGTAAAGTTTTTTTTGGTAGAGATTTCCCATGTATTTGCGGCTCTTAGACCTTACGTTCTGCTATATAATAAAAATATAAAATTCATGAAACAACTCATTCATCTGTTAAAGCTAGAATGAACACAAATATTATCAGATCTCAGACCATACTGAAGGTACGAGGCTTTTTACTTAACATTCGCATTCAAGAACAATTTTGACTTCAGATTTACATTTCCCTATCAGAAAAGCCTATACCACAACAAGCCAGTGAACAAACGCACTGCGAAAAAGAACACAAAACATATCAAGAGATTCGGTAGCCAAATATGTGAACTACTGGCAGTGACATCCACCACTGTCAATATGAGCTGGGTGTCCAAGAACGCTAGCCAATACCTAGGGCATTTGCGGTTGTCAGCAAGCACACACTGACCCGTCCTCGTACGGTAACCAAACATTCGATCTACTGAAAGTGACATCCACCACCGTCCACATGAACGATGAGCGCTTGCCAATACCAAGGGCACTTGAAGTGTTCAGCAAGCACACACTGGCCCGTCAACATTTAGTAGCCAAATACGTGAACTACTGGCAGTGACAACCACCACCGTCAACATGAGCAGGGTGGTCCAAGAACGATTGCCAATACTGAGGACGCTTGCCAATACCAAGGGCGCTTGCGGTGCTCAGCAAGCACACACTGGCCCGTCCTCGTCGTCAGCGCTCTTTTTCCTCTTGTTAGCGACGTTGAGCCGGGTGTTGTCGACGACTTTGTTCATGCGCAGGAGCACAGCGTCCACCAGCTCCACAACGCAGTCGGTGACGTTGTAGCCCGTGGCTGCAGAAGTTTCGACGTACCGCACACTGCGCATTAGGGTCCTATCATTAGCCTATAGGTGAACAAGAATCAGGTATAAGAGCTTTCACTTTATCGTGTTACTAACAAACACAGTCGAACCTCAGTCGATCTTCGAGCTACGTGAGCATCAACTTATTTTCATGTAATTAAATAGTTTCAGATTTCCATATCTCACCATCGTGTTAGTTGTATCAGTATGGAATAATTTGTATCAGTACAAGTTGAGGTTTGCACATGATGATGTATAACTCGAGGATCGATCGCATTCTTTATTTTCATGGTTTCCAAAAATTGCATACCTTCTCTGTCTCTGTTGTATGAAATAATTCCTCACTCTTTAGACTTCGTATTTTTCTTCAAATTGATTTTTTTTTAAATGTGAGCTACTTTTGCACTGTTTGAAAGCCATGATTTGATAGTTAACGTCTTATTCTGCCTTCGACAAAGATAAATCCAACAAGAGGTGACACCATCCATTATTTTATCAAAATAGATTAGATTTTTAGTTAGTTTAGGCCTCCCTATCCGTAACAAAGGCGATCCAAAGAGAAGAAGAAAGAAGGCATCATACAGTATGGAGTTAAGGGAACGCGGAATCCATGCAGAAAGGGCATAGAAACAGTAAGTTGAGAAAAAAGATTACGAAACAAAATCAAAGTTGAAGTAGAAAGTAATAGGTGCTGAAAAAACAGGATAGAAGTGAACCAATGGTCCTTAATATAACAAAAACATTTTACCTCAACAAAAAGAAGGCCTACCAAACTCTCAGCTCGGGCCCTCACATTGACCTCCTGGAAGTGCTAATTCCCATAGGTACAATAGTTGTATCCCCCTGAGGAGCCATACCTCGAAAAATTCATAAAACAATAAAAAGTTGTGTTACGTCGGAAGAGACGTCTGTAACGAAAAAAAAATATTTTTAAGCTCTTGCATGAAATATTGCGGTAATATCTCTTTAATATTAATCATGAAACCCAACAAATGTGAACTTTCATCGAAACATTTAGAACATAAGAACAATGTTAGTGATTTCCTAATGTCCTTCAAAAAGCACGCTGGGCAACAGAGGGTTAAGAAGATTATGTGCATTAACACGCGCGACTCTACCACACATCCGATGAAGCTCACCCGAGCTTGATGGCGATGTCGTTGGCGCGCGCCTCCGATACGACTCGCTGCTCGGTCAGGTCCACCTTGTTGCCCACCAAGATGATGTCGGGGCTGTCGCAGTACGCGTGCGTCTGGGCGCCATACCAGCCAATTACATGGGGCACTCGTCATGAGACACGTGGCACAGTTACTAGCTGCATTTGCCTTTTGCATAACCCTCTAACGTCCAGCAATTTGTACTCTTATCACCGTTATCACAACCACCATCATGAAGCTGGCACCGGCATCATGTAGTCACCGACATCACAACGAGGAAGTGACAGCCATTCGACAATGAACTTCGAAAAACACATTAGGGCGAGAATTTCACTAGGAATAAAATGTATTTGGGCTGTTTATGAAATTGGATTATGAAATCCACTTTGAACGGTAAAGGGTTACGTGGTTCGTACAAATGGGTTAGGTCCTACAGGTAGATTCAATGTTACTTCAATTGTGCATGATGCGAGAGGTTCCTACGAAAACATTATCGTGCAGGATAACGATAGATCATACGTAATTATAATCGTACAAGAAATCAGAAGGTAAATACTATGATACTACACTAATATAATATGCCAGGGATAAATTCTAAGTAACCTACCTACTTAAAAACAATTGTTCATGGGACCAGAGGCACATTCTACGTTTAACAAGTGTATAAAATGCCAGAGACAGATCCTAAGCAAAAATAATTCACCAAGATACAATAGACAGGTCCTGTGACACTAAAATGTAATCGAAAATGATATTGCTTACCTTGCTTACATTGTTGCTTACAAGTAGCAAATAGTTTACATTGTTGAGAGTTGCCATTGAACACACACACTGCATAAACGGGTACGCTTTTATTTGTTTGATTATATATGGAAGCCACGACGCAAGAAACTAGAGATGGAAACTTGTATGAGACACGTGTTATTGGCAGTCATAGGTATCGAAACAATCGAGTCTGAAACAAAATGGGAAGCACCACAGCAGCACAAACTAAAGTGAAATTAAAAACGTAGTTTGTGCAGAAAGTAGCATAAATAATCACACTGTGCAAACAATAAAATTAGGCTCGGTAAGATATTTACAGAGACTAAGCACTGACATTTCGAAGATAATTTACAGCTTTACTGATGAGTCTTCAGCGTAATCAAGCTCAAATCAGACCAATAAAAAACCAAAGACATTACATCATAGAAAAACAAACTTAAGCCTCATAAGGTGAAAATGACTCCAGCTAAATATCCTTACAAGTACAAAAGAAAATATATTTAGAAACGATGCACCACAGCAAGCATTTATCCGGTGCTTCGTTCTGTTTTTACTGGGCGAGATTAGATTAGAATATAGGCAACGTAGTTTAGCCTCCATAACTGCAACAAAGTTGTTCCAAAGAGAGGGAGGATTATTTAGAATGGAGTTAAGGGAATGGGGAATCTATGCACAAGGAGATTCCCCACAAGATTCCTCGTGCATAGAAATAGCAAGTTTGGGAGAAAGTCCACGATACACGATAAAAGTTGAAGAAATAGGTTCTGAAAAACAGGACAGCAGTGAACCGGAAAAGATAGCCCGCAACAAAACAAAAAAACGTGTCCAAATTTAACAAAAGTCTTACTCTACCTTCAGCTCGAGACCGCACATTTCTCTCTGAGAGCTCTTACTGGCCCGCATATAAAAAATATCGTAAATCAGACGACTAAAAATAATTGGATTTACGAACCCATTCATTTCGAGCACTTTTTTTAACGTTGAAGCTCTCTCCTCTTAACCAGATAGTGACAGATACGAAACTATAAAAAAACACCTGAAAATAATAAAGAATGCAACTTAGAACAAGTCAGAGTACCAAGCCCAGGAAAAATTTAGGTGCAAACAAAAATAAGATCAAAACTTTTAATGAGCACAAGCCTCTGCAGAAACACAGCGTAATAACGCAAGCAAAATGTAATCCTTAACTTAGCGCGTATCTGGGCTACCTGCTCGTACTAAAGCTCCCAAGAGTTACTCTTTTCTAAATTTAAGCTGAACTAACAAGTAATTTTATATCGTGCAGATCAACTTTAAATCTGCTGCTATTATAATATCGATGATGTGCTTTTACCCTGCGTTAAACCCTTGAAAAATAGCAACAAAATCTGCACAAGAAAAAGTGAAAAAATTTAAGGCCTCAGCTATAAGTCAGCGTAAATTACATCATTTCACAAACATCACCCACATGCATTATTTTATCATTATATTATTTCGAGACTCCCAAGCCAAATAAAGGCGATCCAGAGACAGCAAATGAGAGGGAACTTTTAATTAGGAAATTATTTTAAGACCCCCAAGCCAAATAAAGGGGATCCAGAGACAGCAAATGAGAGGAAACTTTTAATACGGAAATTATTTTAAGACTCCCAAGCCAAATAAAGGCGATCTGAAAACAGCAAATGAGAGGAATCGTTTAATTCGGACAGAAAAAGCGATGGTTCTATGTACAAGGTGTGTTGCCACACATCATACCCTTGCGCATAGAAACACAGAAACACCAAGTATGCGAGTCTGGGATAATTTTTTCCACACTAACGAATGAAAAGCTTACAATCAGGTTTTTACTTAAAAATAAGGATGAGCAGTCGGCTCACTCCTCCGCCAAACCTACAGTCCGTACCGTGAAACCTATTCCGTGGAAACCCATTTCAGGTTGTTTCAACTACGTTTCATGTAAAAATAAACTTCTGCAAAAAAGGAAGCATGGCAGAATGACTGAAAAACGTTTAGAAATGAGATTTCAGCAGCAAATACACCAGAACGTCCATCTGTGTGTGGTAAGCTATTTTTTTCAGAGCAAGCAACCAATACTTCCAGATAAAACAATTTGACACCAAAGCATTCAAAAAACCATCGACCCAAACAGTGAAGAAGACTCCATTTCCTACCCTAAGCTGCTCCATCCAGCTCCTGATATCTAGGAAAGACTGCTCATTGGTGAGGTCAAATACTAGAATAAATCCCATGGTGTTTCGATAAAATGCTGTAGTCAAACTGCGGAACCTAATGAAAGAGGAATATTGAGGTAGAATGTTAAATGGTCAATACGAAACCTGTAAATAAAAGAGAAATGATGCGGTAAAAATATTAAAGACATTACGAAGCCTTGTGACGTAGAATTGGTTAGACGAAAATATTGAAGACTTTTTAATGAATCTAAAGAAAAAAGACGACAGGGCAAAAACATTAATGTTTTACCTCCGAACTTAATTAAACAAAAATGGTGAGTTGAAAATTTAAAAAGCTTATTAGCAGTGATGGTACGATATAAAGTTTCTTAACGATTCATATACGGTTCAGATTCGATCGAAATATCCTGTTTTTCGATATGATTTCCGATTCAATGAAAATATCCCGATTCCCTATATGATCCCAATACTTTGTTAAAGTAAGTTCTATCTGGTTGGATATTTAGCTACTCATTTAAGTAACAAGCCCTACGTTGGATCTTCAGTGTATTTATTACTGCCTAAGTTAATTAGATTATAGTTTAGGCCTCACTAGCCGCAAAAAAATGTGTTCCAAAGAGAGGAAGGAAGAAGGTACCATTTAGTATGGACTTGAGAGAACGCGGAATATATGTACAAGGTGCATGGAAACACTAAGTTGAAAAAGAAGTTCATGAAACAAGGTAAAAGTTGAAGAAGAACGTAATAGATGCTGAAAAACAGGACAGCAGTGAACCGAGGACAGCTTGTCCGTAACAAAACGACAAAAAATATTCCAACATAATTAAGGCCTACCTAACCTTTAACTGGGGACCTCGCATACTCCTCTGGGAGTGTTAATTCCCATTGATACAATAGTTGTCTCACCCTGAGGGGCTGCATAACTTAATTTCACGCCGAGGAATGAAGGAAGGAAGAACGAAATTCACTGCTGAATATAAACCTAACACATTCTTCCCACGAAATGAATAAATCACGAGTGTTTAAAGATTCAGAATAATAATTCAAAAGCCTGAAAGTAAAGACAAATGTTAGGTCAAACACTTTACGTGACACACACAGCATACCTTTTGAATAGACTGATTTCTACCTAAAGATTCAACAGTCATAAATAATCTTCATTTAACTGTTGCATTAAATATTCTTATTCTGATGAATCACAATGAATCAGTAATTAATATCAAATATGATGAATTCAAACATGACACTGTCTGATGCACATAACGTAACCTAAGTCCCAGAATGTTGTATCTCAAATGGCATCAAGTTTTTGCTAATTTTTCTTCACATAGTTCTGTGTTTTGCGAACTAATTTCTCGAGGAATATTCGTAAATGCGTACAAAACAATTTTCTTAGTCATTGTAATATTTGAACTTTGTATCAAAGCAGTTAAATATAGAATCTGGGCCTACTTAGATATTTTTGAAAGGAGCTAGACAAAGCTGCAGGAAACCATAAGCTCATGACGACATAAAGACGCCATTAAAGTTCTTTGGTGTATTGAAATTTGGAAATCATCCAGGACTTCATCATCGCTGCTCCAGAGAAAAACTGTTAAAACAGAGTTGAGTAGGTAGAAACTAGACACAAAACTTGGTTTCGATAAGATGAAGAAGCAAAAGCCCATATCACACGAATATCGATGGATTACTTCGGCACTCATTTCCTATATTTTTCGGCATAGAGATCCGCCTTGGCCTCCGTGAGCTCAAAAATTCAGCAAAATCCATTTCTTCTTCTTCTGGCGATACATGAAATTTCGCGTTCCTCGTAGATAAACCCCGCACATGAAAGGAATTTTAAGACGCAATTCGTCGCGGTTGATGAGCAAACATTGGACAAAGAGTGAGGGAGAACTTCAAAGACGAAGTAGACGAGTACATCAATGAATGCGGTCATCATCCACAAGATATTATTTCTCAAATTATATTAATTGCCCTACATTTCATCACTTGTGTGCCATTGAACACTAATTCCCTTCAAATTGAACTTCATGTTTCAAAAAACACTTCATTTACCCTCTGGTCACCCAGAGTAATACAGGAATAAACGCTTCAGGTGTCAGAATCGACTTTTAATTTAGGAACTCCGATAACAACTATAATATCGCGAAAAAAATCTGCTACGATTTCGATCCATCGTCCCATCACTATTTATTAAGGAAACTAATGAAAAGAAATGGTACGGTAAAAATATCAAAGGTTCAGTTCGGAATGTGATGGAAAAGAAATGGTACGACAAAAATACAACGGGGTCATTGGATAAAGAAAGTTCAACTTTTGTCAAGTTACTTATTACTTATTTTGCAAACACTAGAAGTTCAAATCACACAACCACATAATAGGCCTTGTTCACATGAAAAATACAGAATCAGTAAACAAGCCATCAATGAAAATGGAACAATGCGCTAATTTCATTGCGGGATACACAGTCTCGTCAGACATGAAACTCTAGCCACTCGCTTCATACGTTCATTATGTAACTTACTTTTCCATTTGAAACACTCCCGTTCTCAACAACGCAAATTGAGGCGTCTTGAAGAAATCATTGCATTTATTTTCAATTTTGTAACCCAAATAAAGACGTCTTTTGCCGTTTACTCAAGCGTCTGGTTATATTTGCTCCAATCAGGGTATGAACGTATATTATAGAAAACCTCATATGATGTCCAGACGTATCATGTATTCGAATTTAAAAAAATTAACCTGGCATAAAAGCGTTCAATGAGAACAGGAAAATTTATAGCGGGATATCCAAATGACAAATTTATGCATTTCTTCACCTCCACGCCATACAAAGATACTTTCTTTCCATCGTTATACATCGTCCGCGGGACTCAAAATTATTAAAATACATGCACTCGAATTCATGTCACTCTAGTCAATAACCAATTGAGGTCTCATTCTTTGGCAGCCATGGTCTCATAACAATGTTCATACATCAGTGCATCTTAAATCTGTCCAATTCAAGCATTTTATTTACCAATTTTCGTTCTAGATTTTTTTTGTAAAATAATAATTGAATGACGGGCTGCACAAATTCAATGTAGTCTTTTCCCATGCTTAGCTTTCCACGGTACCATTTTGTACCCTTTGTTGTACTATTTTCAGAAAGCGGCATTAGTGTCCTGAGATTTTGCTCCCTGTGAAATTGAAAATGACTGACAACAAAGATTGAGTAACAGACAAAAATTTTGTTGCAGAAAAATGTCAAAGCTATAACAGAAAAAGATCAGTTCGTTGACATTTTCACAGAAGAACAGAGAGAAAACGTGTATGAAATGAAATCAAGGATGGAAAAATTTAGAGGATAAGTCTAAACGTGTAAATGTGGTCTAAAAGATAGAAGATACACTCTAAGGATAAAAAACCTAAACAAAGATTCATAAATCAAAGGCAAGAAAAAGAGTTATGAATCCTAGAAAATGCAGTAGACAAACATAGGAGGATAGCCCTATGAAGCCTAGACCAAAATGTCAATAGAAGAGAGGATCGCCGTATGAAGCCTAGACCAAGAAAGGAGGATCGACTAAGCAGAACAAAAAGCACATGACACTCACTTCTCTTGACCAGCCGTGTCCCAGAGCTGCAAGTGAACACCTTGCTCTCTGCCCGTCACGGAGCACCGATGCACCTGGCCAAAAATTGCGGGATCAAAGTTAGGGTTGTGAAACATAGA
>JACJUY010000729.1:240559-250894 GCA_014220935.1 Platorchestia sp. MABIK | reverse complement strand
CAGTAGCTCATACTAAATTGCAGTAGAGAAAGCATAAACACTCTAGGTTAGTGCTATGGTGAGCATTCAGTGATTACTGAATTAGAAATACTGATGAGATCAGGATTTGGATCAAAATCAGTGGTATGGCCTCAAAAATTCCTAGGCCTATAAAATAACTAATTTATATGGACTTTATATTCACTGTTTTCTTATGAATAGCAAATCAATTTCTATGTTTTAGTGTACTCAATTAGTTATTGAAAATATACCATTCAATTCATTTGGATTTTGAAGATAAATTATTCTATAGTCTTTATCATTTCTGAAAGACAATAGGAAAATGTTTTTTTTAAACAGTAAACCATACAGAAGAACAGAATTATTTAGATTTAAAAAATTTTTCCATATGTAAATAATACAGCAATTTCTTCAAAATAGTTGAAGTTTTATTTTTTTACCATTGTTTGTTACTCAACATTGGCTTAAGGGCACGTCTACTGTAGTTCACAAATATTGATGAAAAACGCCCACTTGACTGTGGAGTTGAAACAACAAAATATCCTTGCTGAACAGATTTGCTCAGTTATAATCTCAACACAATTACAAAAAAATTCACATAAATTCTGTTAGTTAATTAAATGGGTTATCAATATTAAAAGAATATTTTTCATTGGGTCATTACTATCCCTTAATAAACTACTTTTTAAATTGATCTATTTCTTTGGAAGCTATAGCTTAACTCCTAACAACTCTAACATGATAAAGGAAACAAAAACAATTTTAAAATCCATTTTAAAGGTTTGAATAAAAACCTTAAAATATGAGCATGCCATGGAATTCACTTTGACAACAGCTTGTCAGTTCATATAAGATAAGTAAACTCTCTAAAACTATGTGTGTATTATAGGTCTTGATATTAATATCGTAATGTTTGTTTGAAATTTCCACACTAGCTTGTTCACTAAAAACTAAAGAAACTAAAATATACATTTTACATAAGGGCAAAAACATCATACAAGTGCAACAAATTATTAGGTTTTGAATCACAAAACAACACAATATGTAAAATTTATTATAGATAACTTCCACTCTGTTGAAGCTTACCAGTCTCTTTTCCTTAAAATCAATGCCTACAGTAGATGTAAATTGAGAACAAAATCGGCCTTCAGTGAATTGGAAAAGCAAGCTCGTCTTGCCAACACCAGAGTTGCCGAGGGCCAGGAATTTGACCAGGTAGTCGTGATCATGTCGAACTTGTTCATGGGCGCTGGTGAACTGAAAAAAAGAGTAATTGTTGAACACAGTTATGGAGAAGGTAAAAAATCCACTCTCTAGTTTCTTTTTGACTTTAAATAATAGAAGCAAACATACTCACCATTTCACCGAAATATTGTGGTAATCCTTTTCAAGTCCTTCTTATCTGTTCCTAGCAACGAATTGGCAGGTTACACAACACACATTCCGTATCCAACATCGCGGAAGTGTAATCCGTCTACTCGGACGTATTTCTAGCCAAGCTTTAACCCTTAAACGCCACACATCACTATTCGGTCCTCTTTCAAAAATAGCAATAATGTACTGTTTTCCTTTTTAAATTTGTTAACTAAAGATTCCTTTGATCTTCACTGCCGAGTAACAGCTCCTTCCCATCCTGAACAGCTCCAGTGCCTACATAATGCCAGGGCCAGTTTAGTGGATGGTGGTTGTAATAACAGTAATGTGAATACAAAAATGTGGACGTCAAAATTTAAATAATACACAATGAGCGAATAAGTGAATGGGTGTAAGCCAAATTATTCAAAAATTTTTGCTAAATTTATGTGCATCATCGTTTTTTACAGAAGGGAGCTGTCATAATTTCTTATTATTTTCATTTAAAGATTTTCTCATGGGACGTCGAGACAGATTTGGTTGACTAATGAACACGAAAAACAAAGAAGTTGTAAGCAACGAAAAAAATGTGACTAAGCATCTTAGGTATAATTTGATATTCACGATTTTGGCCAAACTGTGGTAAAATGTGTATGAATTATCCCTAATTTTTTTCTCCTGTGAAAAATCTGCAGAGCCCTTTTTAAATAAGTAACTGAAGAGCAAACCAACTACTACCAGAAAAAGCCATTACGTCTCTTTACAAGGTATCCCATTTTCACATTCCTAAAGCAGTCCGAATCCCTAAACTGTCCAAAAATCACTAGGAACAATTGAAAAGAATTAAAAAAATTCTCTTGAAAAATTTCTCGCACAAAATACGGGTGGGCAAAAACATTCCTGGCTTGAGGAGTGAATAATCTACAGCATTGTTTTTTGCTCTCCATTCTCTACATCTAATTCTTGTGTTGTATGTTGAACTTTCCCCATATTTGCACTCAAAGGCATTTCGCCAAATGCTCCGACTTCTTCCTGCTTACAATCAAGAGCGAATAATCAAAAAGAAGTTTCAGCAGGTACGAATACGTCAATTCTCAATGACACATTCATTTCGTTCGAGTGTCACGTTTTGAGATTATCTAATTTTTCAGTTGAATGATTTCAAAATAGTTGTTGTATTGGTGTTAAATAGAGATTAAAGAATATTCATTTTAATGCTTGAAATTCCATTTCTTTCCGGGCTTTTTAATAATTTCTATTTCCTATTTTGATGATTTTTAACTTTTTAACCATATAAAACCATTTTAGTTCAATGAAGAGAAATCGATCTTCATCGTAAAATTCAACTACGTACACTGTTCTTCATTGTTCATTGGATCAGCTTCGAACACCCTGCACTTATGTGATATTAAGAAATGTTCAACTTCCTTTCTGTGTTTTTATTTCCGAGTTTCTGTCATTTTTCATTCCCGAATTAATAGCTAACTTAGTAAGATTTGGGAACGGGTTGTTTTCAAGAGCTGAATTTTTCATGCATCTTCTTAGTGAAAATCTTGACTAGCGTTAGCATGCGATGCCGATTAGGAGATTCAGATTATGCTAAAGCAATCAAAAATAAACTCACAGGATTGTTTCAATCATACTTCTCCCATGTTTAAACTTCAGCGTTGTTTTAATTTGACCCAATGAGCACTTCAACGTTACTTTTCGCACCTAAATAGAATCGTGAATTTAATTTGCTTTTTAATAAAATGTGCAGTTATTTCTTTCCCTAGAGCTCTGTGATGCTTGTCATTCTTTAATCGATGCGATCGTCTCGTGTGATTTTGAAAAATAAGAGCATTTCATAGTAAAATCATTTCAAAAGGTAGCAGTTCATGCGCAGTAACCTAAACCAGGCTATATTTCATCATAAGTGAATAAATAAGAGATGAGTAATACAAATTTTGCCTTCGTACAATTTTAACGCTAAATATTTTAAAACTGCCTTCATAGATGATTGTGAAGGTGAAACATTTACTCGACCTCATTAGTTTCAAGATCCGAATTATTACCTTCGCTTGCACGATTTAATTTTATTTCATTTAGCTCCCGAGTTAAAATGATGACCGCGAATAATGTACAAAATGATAAACATTATTTTAGGGCTCTAATAAACCAATCATATACTGATTTAAAACCAACGAGCTCTCCAATATCACCTGAAACGTTTCTCATTTTAAGTGAAAGCGAGGCAAAGGATAGTTGAGGCGCAGCATTTGAATGCATAATGCAGCAACTCCAATGACATGTAAAAACAAAGTTCAATTAGAATTTTATTATAGTTATGTACAGTAATTTATAAAACTAGATGCATGACTTGACACCGGAGGGACGGCGGCGGCTGACGCAGCAGACCATATCTGCAAGCTCGCCCTCTCCTCGCATTACTCTCAATCATAAAATAATAATAATTATTACAGTTATAATAATAATAAGCGTGCATACACTCAGCAAACACACGCATACACTCAGGCAGAAAGTATTAAAAACAGGTGCAGTTCACAAAACAAAGACTTAGGAAGTAAGATCTATTCAAGAGTTTGAGACTCTCGATGTAGAGAAAGTGGAAGCGAGCAGCTCACTAGGAATACAGGGTCACATCCAACATAAGCGGGCGGGAACTATGGAAAAATAGGAAAGACTTTGTTGATTAAACTAGTCAACATGACGAGAATACAGAACATTTTATAGCTCGCTATCAAACGCTATGGTAAGAATTACAATACCTAAAAAAGAATATCATAACATGAGAAGATTTGGGAACCATCTCAACATGACTTTCAACTCTATTTTCCCACCATTCGCAATTGAAAACATTTAAACATACGAATGTGATAATAAAATTTCCCGTAATGATCCAATCACATGGAAGCGATTACTAGAATTGCTACAAGACACCGTGATAGTTAATACAGTCGATCAGCAGTGAAATGAAATGGAACATTAGACGATGTCGGATTCATTACAGCTGATCAGCAGCGCAATGAAGCAGAAGACAGACACTACGATATCAGTTTCACTTTACACAAGTAGGTGGTAAGTACGGAAGAGCGTCGAGCTTTCAGAAGAACATTGATGGATTTCATCAACATTCCCGCACAGGTCCATCAGTTCTTGGCACGTAAAAGCAAAGAACAGGTGACCAGTGAAATAAAAAATTAATCAATTTTGATTTACTGCAATCAAATTACACTTTACCCGAAAAGTTGGTTTGAACATTACACATTTGAAAAAATAAGCGGTTTAGCAATTTTGAAGTAATGGGTGGAAATATCATCCAAAAGGAAGGTCCACCTACAGCATTCAATAAGTGCGGGAAAATTTTTGTAATTTAAACGCTAGTTTTATTCGGACACAGGTAGGTAAAAATGCCCAAATCCCAAACCAATATGATAAATACTGAAAAAAACGATCGGAAAAGAGAGAACCAGACACGCTTACCAATATGACACTTTCACCTTAAAACACATCCAGCCAATTTTTCTGAGAAACAGAATCTCGCAGAGCATAGATCCAGTTGTCACGACAGGAGCACTCACGGCGACCGCGCCAACTTTGGTTTGTAGCAAGGTATTCTTTTCGAGGAGGAAACGAAGGAAAACATGTACACAATCAACGTGAAGAAAATATACTCCATTCAAACCTCGAAAACGACTAACTAATAAGGAGAAATGCATTTGCAATAAGCACTAAGCGATGCAGGCACGCAAACATACTCAAGAGAACATACGACTAAACTTATTCAGACACACTGCGAATATCTCCTACCGATTACACTATAAATTTGGTCCGCTGAGGTAAACCGTCAAGTTGCTATATGGTAATAAATACATGCAGAAAAATACAATTCTGTAGAATGTTTGCGACAATTATATAACTGAAGGGAGAAGTTCTTTCGCTAATTAATATAAGTATTGTACACTGAGAAATACTAGAGGATTTAAAATTCGCCCCAAGTGCTAAAATTTCTACGGTAGTTAAGAGTGAAAGTATCGCGTATGACGCTACAGCGACCCTAATATCATGGTACAGGTTACACTATAACGATGATCACTAGATACTAATAAATAGTCATGAACGAGATTTTTACAGAGATGATTTTTGAATTTATACTTGTTTTTTTTTACTAGGCATGAAGTTGTCAAAGAGCTCAAAACTGAATATGTGCTACACCTGAAATATAAGTCATGCGATTATGAAAACAGGATGATTTACACACAGAAGTCATACGATTATGAAAATAGGATGATTTACACACAGAAGTCATACGATTATGAAAATAGGATGATTTACGAATGAAACTGCGGGAAGCTTGAGAACAAAATGGGTTCAACATGGCTTACATGAAGGCATCAATAGCTCAAAACGCGATGAACTTGAAAAATGTGGCCTGAATTAAGTATGAAATAAAATGATGAATTGCACTCAAAGCATAGACAAGCAAACGTCCACCATACACAGCGTAAAACAAAACAAAATGACCGAGCCGCACGAGTGACTTGCGTCTATCTTTTTGACTTAAAAGTAGAACTGAACTGCGTGAAATGGTGGCGAGCAGGGTAGCTGGAGTGGCCTTTTCACGCGCCAAAGTTATCAAATTTGGCTGAACTAAGTTAGAAAAAAGCCAAAAATGAGAATTTTGGCCAGAAATAAGGTCCACTTCGTGATGTAGGGTACGCTTGACGATAGCTTTTCAATAACATCATTTATTCGAGTGCACAACATAAAAAGTGTTCGATAACAGGGCTAAGTGTTGCGTATATGAGAGAAGTAAAATATCTAAAAAACGGCAAGGTTTGCTTACAAAACAATTTCACATAATACTCATAAAAAACGAAGGACCTATTCTCTCTACGATATATATTATCAAAAACAATTATTAAAACATTATTTAGCATTAATATAAGATAATAATGCAAAATTATAAATTCAAAATCACCCACTATATGTAGACGTAGAGCGAGCATGCATGGCATAAAACAAATTTCACTCATGCGAGAATTACACGGATGCTCGCCCACTTTCTGCGTACGCTCAACTGGGACAAAAATTTTCTAGCATTACCATCAAAAGTTCAAATCAAATTCACACAGGATTTAACTAATCCGGACCTAAAAGTGACGTAATCGTTCCTCAATGATATACATATACACGACAATAAATGCGTCTGCATGCGAGAGAAGCACACGAGGGGCGGCTAAGAAGACCATTCTAACTCTAGTAACTAATTAAATTGTACGTGCACACAAGCATTAAATATCTGGTATTGTATAAAGGGTGAGGGGCGGCACGGGGCCCAGCACGCTGCGCTCGAATTTGAAAGTGTATTTCATGCTTTGAGGCAGTTTATTTAACCAACGGTTTATATTATAATCGGTTTAAATAATCATCGGTTTATAGAATCGTTAAAAAAAATGCTCGTTTTATAGTTTTCACGATTAATGAATACTAAAGGAATCGGTTGTGATTACTTGCACCGTGAAATTGGCCGATGAAAATTTTAGAATCAGGCATAAACCATGACTTTGGTTTGACTAATGCCTGAAGTACTTTCAAGAATCTCAAGTCATCATCGAAAAGCTAGTTGTGCATCCAAGCAAATCAGACAAAAGTGAATCTTGAGGTTGAAAACTAGGCAGCACAAACATTTCTAAATTCTTTTTAAATTAAATAAGAACGAACGAGGCACCACAGATTTCAAAAAGGCAATGAATGGCTGAACTGAAACGAAGTGCGCACTGCTAGCTGATGCGCACTTGCCGCCCCCTAACCTTAGTCTATAGAAATAAAAAACAGGTATACTCAAAAAGTATAAAGCCATTCATGAAACATTTGGTTCGTCACTGAGTGCAGTTCATCAAAGGCATGGGAAAAGCAGGAAAACTAAAAGAATACAATGACAAAAACTCCGTCAGAGCACAAATAAATTATGCAATAGCCCACGGAGCAACAGGTGATGGAGGGTAGGGCAGCTTACACCGGCAGGAGTGCTCGACAATACTCATACTGCACGAAATTCAAAAACCTGATATAGTACACATATGGCTAACATACCAAATTCACGGTGGGAAAATTGGGTCCGCAGAAAAATTCTAGCGCTTATCAATAACCTTAAAAAAATATTCTCTCGACAATGTTAGCAAATTCGTTTCAAGTCTAAGATCCAAAAACCTACAAGATTTGTATAAGGTTAACTGACCACGCACATGAGTACTTACAACTAATAGAAGCGTATGGCTACTGTCGAACACAGCTGCAAGTAGTTCAGCAAAGTGAGAATACCAAGATTTCAGTTCGAGAATAAAATAAATAGAGAAAATAAGAGTAGCTACTGGTAAGAAAATATCGCGAGACACGGCGGTCACGCTCCGTCTCCTACAGACAATTTTGTGGAGATGAGACAAGACCCGGGGGCAGATCTGCGACGGTAGCGAAGAGAAGGAAGAGGAGGAGGTGGAGGAGATCTGAGGAGGCGACGAGAAGAGTTGGTCGGTAGTAAAGAAGTTCTCTGGTGCCGGCTTTGGTAGAAGGTTGTTATGTTCGTCCAGATGGAGGAAGCAGCTCCTCGCGCCTACGACTAAAATCATCTTAACTAAATCTACGCTGTCTGACGGCTTCGCTCGTACACCTGCAATACAAAGATGAAATTAGAACAAATAGACGTAAGTGGAATAATAAATCTGATACCATATTATATAAGTCTAAGTGAAACCCACCAATCTTCAGTGCTCAGCCGATATATAGGATTATGCAGATTAGGCTGCTCTAGTACGTCTATGATATGAAAAGTAGACAAAATCAACTGGAAAAAAGAGTGGCTACAGGATTTTAGCTCACTTTACAGACAACAAATGAACAGTTCCCAGAATTATACAGCACTCGTGAAACTGTTATTAATAATGGAACAATGAATCTTCTTTCACTGACAACACATGAACAGCTCCAAGAATAGTACAGCATTCGTGAAACTGTTATTGATAATGAAAGAATGAATCTCACTTCACTAACAGCATTTGAACAGCTCCCAGAATCATTTAACCCTTGTGAAACTAATAGTAATATGAAACAATGAAACAATATTAATGTGAAACTAATATTAATATGAAACTAATATTAATATGAAACTAATGTTAATATGAAACTGTTATTAATAATGGACCAATGAATAAAACGAACCTAAACTGGTCGCAGGAAGTGAGACAGTCTCGACGCCTCCCAACCTAGACAGCGAACGAGTGAGACCGTACGAGGGGCTTGCGTTTGACAGGTCGCTCTGCGTTAAAGTTGAAGTTGTTGTTGTTGTTGTTGCTGCAGTAGGAGACCTCGCAGTAGTGGATGGTGTGGTGCAACACTGGATGGTACGCGATCTTCTTCCGCGGAATTGGTGAGAATTGTACCTGCGCAAGAAAATTTGCAGCTGAAATTCATGTATACCTGTTGAAAATTGTAAAACCGGTTGACAATGATGAAGATCTTACGTCAAATGCCCAAAAGATACACGATATTTAAAAACGATTAGTCCAGTTGTTACCCGTATGGAATAATTTGACAATTATGTTAAAAAAACAATCATAGCTGAAACAGCGCAAACGGATCATGGAGCTCACAATTGTAACTTATTTTTAAAATATAAATATTCAGCGTCAAAAAGACGGTACATTGAACTGAAGTTGTTTCTCTTACTGGAAGAATTATTTCCCCTACACTTGAATTAAATTTGATCCTTGATTTTAGAACTTTAATGGCCAATTATGAAAATTGAAAAAATAAATTTGAAAATGTGACAAAACGATAATCCGGAAGAATAATATATTTTCAACAACATATCAGTTCCATTTTTCATGATCCCACAGCGCTAAACTAACCACCCTCAATCTGCCTATTTCACGGCACAGGTGTGCAGACTATCACCTTATCGATACCTTGCAACACATGCACAAGTTCGCATCAGGACAATCTTATCAATAACGTTTCTCAACAACAATCTATTTAGAAAATAAAATGTTGGTACATGGTACACCACATTCACAAACCGATTTCATTTCACATGATTGAATAACAAAGCCTCCCTCACCATATTGGTGCTAACAGTTCGTGAAAATAACAGTTATTGGGAAAAATCTTTCTATCGTCGATACTTCCTTTACTTTAGGTCATTGAGACACCATTTAGGAAGCGAATAAGCCATCGCGCTATCATTCAAAATACAATGTTACAAAGTTAAACACTGACCCTTTCACCATATAGGTACAAACAGTTTGTACATCGTTCAGAATACAACGTTACAGAGGCAAATATCAGAGCCCCTCTCACCATATAGGTACAAACAGTTTGTATATCGTTCAGAATACAACGTTACAGAGGTAAATATCAGAGCCCCTTTCACCATATTGGTACAAACAGTTTGTATATCGTTCAGAATACAACGTTACAGAGGTAAATATCAGAGCCCCTCTCACCATATTGGTACCAACTTTTTGGTAAGAGATATCGAGGTACTGGATCTCCTGACAGGGCAGGGTGACCTCGAGTGGCCGCTTGACGGACGCTCTCTTGAAGGTGGACAGCGCGGGCAGGGACGTGGACGCGCCCAGCGGCACCGCGCCGCGTCGTGCGAACCTGAGCGAACCATCGAGTTACAAGTTATTAGTTCGCTCACGATGTGTTACGAGTAAGTTAGGGTACAATGTGTTCCAAGTTAGGTTACGATGTGTTGAAAGTTAGTTTACGATGTGTTGTTCCAAGTTAGGTTACGATGTGTTCCAAGTTAGGTTACGATGTGTTCCAAGTTAGGTTACGATATGTTGAAAGTTAGTTTACGATGTGTTGTTCTAAGTTAGGTTACGATGTGTTCCAAGATAGGTTACGATGTGTTCCAAGTTAGGTTACGATATGTTGAAAGTTAGTTTACGATGTGTTGTTCCAAGTTAGTTTACGATG